>RJWM01001793.1:0-144411 GCA_004363535.1 Dasyprocta punctata
TACTAGTATTTCAAACTACATTATTTTGCATAGAAGTCAGGTGAGATTCAGTTTTTGGTCCATGTAAACTTTCAGAGATCTGAAGCCAGTTTACAACTAGTAGCATTTATGTGTCAAGGAAAACCATATGTGCTATGTGTTTGAGGATTCCTTTCATTATACTCGTGGCTTCCAAAACTAACTTTAAAGTTCATAAGTGTAGATAAAGTCCTCAAAACATAGGATTGCTTAAGTGGTCACTGTTTTTTTATTGTTTCTTTTGTTAATTCTAATTTTTATTCCTAAATGTTTGTTTACAGCATGTGAACATTCTACCACAAATCAGAACACTATTCCAGCTCAGTAGAATTTCTCTGTGTTTTAGTCAATGCTTTTAAAATGAAAGTATATAGTTGGATGAGGATTGATGATACTTTCACCATCAATTCACTTCATATTTCAGAACTTCTGAATTTCTCTGTGTGAATATAGCAGGCAGTTTTGGCTACCCAATTCAACATCCATTCTAATTCCATTTATCTCCATCTTCTCCAAATTAGATGCTAGAAAATCTAAATTCACTCTTTTGGCATACCATGGAGTTTTTGACAGTTTTCTCAAGGAAACAAAAGTGAATATCATGTGAGAGTTCAGAAAGTGCATTCTGCAGAAAATTTCACTTTTCTAATGAAAAAGGTAATCGCTGCTACTGCTTTTCCTCTTTTTCCCTTTCCACTCAAATTTTTCTGACTTGAATGCAAACGTAGAACCTGGATCTCTTGCAAATATCCCAAAACTATGAGAATAAAAGAACAAAATGCAAAACATAGTGGAGTAAAATGAAATGAACTGTGTTCTTTTGAGGATACCACTGAGTCACAGAACCAAAACCAGGAACTTCCGTTTTGTAGACTTCTTAGAAAACATGAAACATGAGAATATTTTGAGATGAGGATAAACTGTCACTGTTTGCTTATTTCACTTACAGTTGGATCTCTGTTACTTTATTATCATTTAAGCTTCTTAGTGGTTTCACTTACATAACTTAAATAACAATAATGATAATCATGTTAATATTAGGGAAAAATTGGCTATTGTATGTAGTGTTTGCTAAAATAAGACAATAAATATATAAGTGTTTTAAAATATTAACTTATTGCCAGAGATTTAGCTCAGCAGTACAGCGCCTGCCTGGCAAATGCAAGGTCCTGAGTTTAATTATCTGTACAAAAAAAAAAAAAAATTGAACTCAAATATTAACTTATTTAATCCTCTTTACAAACCTGTAGAATGCATGTTATTTGGAAACTTATTTTTCCACATAAAAAAATAGAGTGAAGTATATTCAAGGTCACATGTTTCACATGTTTTACCATTTGGCAATATAATATACTCATACCAAGCAGAGCTCCCAGGATCAGAGGCAAAAATCTAGCATCGGTCTCTTCATGTTATCATGAGCAAGTCACTCATTTCCCCAGTGTAACAGGGTTAATTCAGCAAGAATGTGGACTGTGACATGAGACAGATCTTGACATAAATCTAAGTTCTATCATTATTAGAAATCAAAGTACGGATAATATAGCAAATACCTCTGAACCTCAGTCTACACATAAGCCTGAGTATGTGCTTATTTATGTAGGAAAGAAAAATAAAAGCATGCATTATTATTCACCAGCACATTTATTATTCAGTGTAGCTCGTCATTATCATAGTCATCATGGTTTAGTCCTTAGTGAACACTAAGTGTGAAACAGATTGAATTACACTTTGTGTGAAAAATGTCTTTTAAGATACAGGTGCTATTATTTTTCCCTATGGCAGCTGCAGAAAGTTGTGGTCACCTAGATTTAAACTGTATATCCAGGGTTCATAGCCAAGTGAGGCTGATTCCAAATTTGTGCTATTAAAAATTAATTATTATTTTAATTATGCATGCAATATGATACTTTTATATATGTGCAATGATCAATGCAGTGTAATTAATGTTTCAATTTTCTTATTACCTTATCTTAGAAGCTTTTAAATTCTTCTCTTCTAGTAATTCATAAAATATAAGATAGGTTCCTATGAACTAAAGTCACCCTGCTGTGTTGTAGAACTCAAGAACATGTTATTTTGATCTAACTGTATTTTGATATCTGTCACCCTTCATGCTTTAATCACTTTGCCCTTCTATTCTGTTGAGGCACTAGAAACATATAGAACCAAAGTTCTTAGTCCCTGACAAGAATCTGGGAGGGAGACCATAGGAAATGTTATTTTCAGCACTTTGATAAGACAATGCAGAAGGATTAAAGGTCACATAACGTTGGTGTTTAAATTGTGCCTTGATTTCATATTTTGCCAACAGAATATTATAAAATAGGTTATATGGTGTGTGTATGTGAGAGATTTCTCTTGTGCTGTTGTTTCTTCTATTTTAATGGTATCCTGCTCTATGGTGGTTTTTATTTAAGTTTCCGGTACCAGAGATCAAAGTCACAACCTCACGCCTGCCAGGCAGGCATTTAAGCCACTGAACCAAACTTCTGGCCTTTTCTTTTTTGAGGCAGGGTCCTACTATGCAGTTTAGGCCGGACTTGCTCATGTTGTAGCCCAGGCTGGCCTCGAACTCACAAAGCTCCACCTACCTCAGCCTCCTGAGTGCTGGGATTAAAGGCATGCGCCAACACCCCCGGCTTTATGGCTTTTGTTAGATTACATCTGCAGGAGACTCCTGGGGAATGCTTTGTGGAGCAGAGTCAGAAAAGACTCTGCTGTCATGGGAAAGAAAAGGATAGAGGCCTCGTTTCCAAAGTGACTCCCCCTTACCCCTTGTGATCTGGAGTCGAACTAGTTGTGTCCTTGAGGAAACAAAGAACTGAAACCATTAATATTAACAGTTTTAATAGGGACATATGCTACCCTTTCCAGAAACTCTGAAATGAGTATTGTTTAAGTGATTTAAATTCCCTAAAAGATCATTCTACTGTGTTATTTGGAACTAACGAGCTGAACACGAACAGTAGGGCAATGGAAAGAAAAAAAAAATGGGTTTGGAGTTTACTTCCTGGATTTCAGCCCCTCCAGCTGAGAAGTTAGAATTGTCATCTATATCTTGCTATATGCCATCATCATTCAGATCATGATGCTTTCATGTGTTTCAACTGTGCAATTAAGTCATAGAATAATAGATTCTACTTACAAATTTTAACAATTACTTTAAAAATCACTTGGCAATTTGAAACATTTTAGACAAATAAAAGTGAACATTATACCCAGACAAAATATTAATAGGAGACTATGGAACAATCTGTCTTTGCACAGCGATGTGGGAACATATGGTAACACATTCAAACAAAAGGCTACATTCAAGGTTGAAACAGCCTTCGTGCAATGGGACCAGGCAGTAATTCACGGCATTGATTACATGAAATGTAACTGCAGGCTTCTTTCCTGGCTCACTGCTTTGTAGGTCCACACTGAGCTAGAAAAGAAGGAGGAGGATATTTAAGGTATGCAAAGAAAACCATCCATTTCTTGGTCACTGATTTACTCCTTTGTTAATTTCTTTTTCATGTTCTTTTACTGTAAGTGATAAGATAGTAACAACAGTGTGGCATTTGGAAACTTTCTTCATCAACCCAATTCATTAATTGTCATAAAAATAAAACTCTGATTTAGAGTTATTATGTCCTTCTATGATTAAGAATAGTAGTTAGTTATTTATAGAACCTTTAAAAATTATTGCCAAAATTGTTATGAGCTTGTATCTGTTAATATGTATCCAAAATTAATAATAACAAAAAAAGCAAAGCCTCACCTGCAAAGATGTAATGGAACAAATGCACTGGGGCAAACAATGGATAAACTAAATATAAAATACAAACTTTAAACATAAGAATCTCATAGCTTAATTAGCTAGAGATCTTCTTTTCTGTTATCACCTTTGGTTGTTGAAAACTTTCCAAAATAAACTAATTTTCTCTCAGTTTTAATTGGTAGAATAGACTGAAAATAATTTCATTGTTCTTGGATGGATGACATTCACCATATTGCATTTATTATTCATATTTGATCATTTATTTATGCCTAACTTGAACAAATATTCATCAAGTATTAACTGCATTCCTAGCATTATAAAATAAGCAAGATTGAAACCGTAAACAAGCTGACTGTGGCTACTATATTTAACTTAAATTTATAGCGAGCAGTTTAAGGTAAATGTATCAAGGACTATGTGAAGAAACATACGATGCCAGAAGAACTGTGGAAAAGAAGCCACATCTAAAGTTTGATGATCAGGGAACACTTCCTGACAGATGTCTGAAATTCGGTGAGCATTAATTATGCATTTCAAGAGGCGTGAAAAATGTTCCTGATAGGAAACAGTGGGACTCTTGGGAAGAACGTTTGTGTGTGTGTGGATGTGGGTGCATAAGAGACAGAGAGAGAGAGAGAGAGAGAAAGAGAGAGAGAGATTCTGATTTCTAAGTACTGAAATATGTTTAGTGTAAATGTATTGTGAATTTTCATGTGAACCTGAAAATTGAGAAGGCTGAAGAAGCACCAGGCAAGTATATGGCCTTATAAACTATGTAGAAGAATTAGAATTTAGACACGATTCTTGGAGGTAAGACAAAAATCCTTTGAAAAGTTTTATACAGGGGAGTGACATGATTACGTTTGTGTTTAATAGTCCCCCTGTAGATCTACAAGTATGAACATGTGAATAAATATGGACATATTAAGGAATATAACCAAAGCAATTAGTTGCATAATTTAAAAAATTGATTTCAATGTATTTTAATGACTTTTTTCTCCTGTCTTACCCAAAGCTAAAATTAGAATGTTATGTTAAATTGAGAAAGAGAAGAGTTATTCTTTGTCATTTGAAAATGTCATTTGTCATTTGAAAGTGAAAAACCATGCATAATTTAGAGGAAAGAAAATTTCTTCTCAATATGATAACTGTGTAATTAATGTAAGTATTTGAGAATAGAATAAACAATGTCAGGAAATAAATCTTTATTCCTAGAAAGTTCGCAGAGACCACTTGTAAAAGAGTGTTGCAGAATACACTACTCTATTGATAAGTAGTTAGATTAAGTGATCTGTGCAGTTTCTTCTGATTCTCAACTCTTGATTTCATTAAATCATGGTTAACCAAGTTTCTAATAGTAGTCTTAGATTGCTGCAATGTTTAAGCTTTTAAAATCAACCCCATTCATAACTCTTTCTTTTAGATAGAGGAAGTTTTTGGATGTCAAGGCTCAGTATTTCTTACTATAAGACACGGAATGAACTGAGTTAGGAAATGAATCATCAATTTGCTGTTCTACATTTTTATAGATCCTGAAGCCTGGAGCAGGATTAATTTCTTGGCCATGGAGACTCAGATCTTTCAAAATTCCTCTTTCATTTTGAAAACATTTTAGGGAAATAAAATAAGCAATATTACTCAAACACATAATTCAGGACATAAATTTTCCAAAGACTATATTACACACATTTGGATATGGTAGTTTTTATCCAATTAACTGCTTTCACAACCAAGGCACTCCCACCACATCTTTTGCCCATCCGAATGAATTCATATACAAACAAATGAGCAAATATATTGGAGATCCATGGCTGATACAACAGACAAATTAGGAACATATTCTGTGAGCAAAAAGGAAGACATTGGGAACAAAACTTAGACATCTCTGAATTTTGACATTAAAGATTTCAGTCTTATTTTTACACTGCCATTTCAGTAGTTTCAAATCAAGTATGTGTAACTGGAGATGTTATTTCCCATAAATCAGAATCAAGGTAACACAAGTCAGGGTAACTTAGTGTTTATCTTGCTATTTAAAAATGTCTTTAGATTCTCAGAAGGTATTTAGTATACTTTACTATTATTTATTCCTTTTAGACTTGAGGGCAATAAATGCAGATACTACTAAACCCCAGTAAGATCTTAGAATATGATCGTTAGGATCGACTACACCACTACTTCCTCCCATGTAATTAATTTTAGCATTAAAACACGGGATAACACACATATAATGGTCAGAGGACCAAAAACTTCTTTAATAATTTCTATATTTGAAAAATTTGCCTTTGAATTTTGTGTAGTGAGTATATTCTCTTTTGGTTATAAGGCTATCTCTGAGAAGATGCCAATATTAACAAAAATAACTAAAAACCTATGAACAATAATTGTGAAGATTACCTTCATCTTTCATGACATTCTGGACTAATGGTAATGCTAGTAATTATCATTCATGACATTCTGGATGAATAGTAATACCAGTAATTTCAATAAGGTAAGTTGGATTTTCTCAGTTACTTGAAATTTATTATGAGAAATTTATTAACTTGCCTATGCTGTACTAGTTAAAAAATAAATCTGTAATTACTCCTCTGTCTTTTCTCCCCTATCTCTTATCTTAAAATAAGGAGGTGAAATCATATAAACACTTTATCTGAGGTGGTGACTTTCTATCATGAGAGGTGTAGATAAGATTATGGAAAAGATACTCCTACTGGCTATGCCCAGGGAATGTGTACTAACTGCCCTCTCAAATTGAATTTAAAAAGCTATATTTACTTGTGGATATAAGTTTCCTTGCTCTTACCAAACAACAGCCTGCTTTATTCAGAAACTTATATACCCACATATATATCTCACAAGTATCAAGAGGATTTGAATCCAACATCCAAAACTTAGGGGTCAGCCTGATTTATCTTAAGATAAAGATCCCCTTTGAGAGTGACTGACTCCATACCAGGAATTCACAAGTATGTGTTATAAGAAGACTTGGGAAATTCATATTAAAGTCTTCCTTGCTTTTCTGAGAGTACCTTTAAGAACATCTTTGCATTGGTTTGGACAGACTGAGTTATTAGTAGGTTAGTCTGATAAAGGCTTATATACTTTTTCCACTAATTTCCTTCAAAAGTAGGATGAGAGTTTTCTTCTGTGTTACCCTCCCATGATAATGTAGGCTGGCAAAGCAGTCACTATGTGGAGTACTGTACATCACTGGAGTAGAGAAACATGACCTTTAGCACCCACCCAGGAGTGACTCACATTGGTGCCATTCACATTCTGCTAGCAAAAATTAGTCATATGAGCACATATAAATTCAAAGGAATAGGCATATGCAAAAAAACTGCATGTGGTAAAGAAGAAACTAGAAACATTTATTGGTCAACATTAGTAACTATCCTACTCCTCGAAGTATCCTTCATCTTGCCAAAGGACAGAGCAGGAATCCCTTTGCATGGAAGAGAATATTGCCAAGAAACTCACAAGAAAATTAATACAGACATCACAGATTAATTCATGAAGCCCATCCTACTTTTAGATTTCTAGATTTTACAGTTGATCAATACTCACAGGGTTTAAACTTGTTCCAGTTGAGTTTTCTGGAACTCAGTCAAAATTATCTCACCTTGGTGCATATTTAGTATCAATAGCTTTTTGAGTAATTGTCACCTGCTGAACTCCATTATAGAAAGAAAAGATGGTATGGTTTATGGTTCAAACTATGTCCTTGACCTTAGATTTTTAAGTTCCTATGAGATTGACACTGGAATCTTTGAGCAGTGAAAGTAAACAGGTGTTCTGCCCACATATGCTATACAATTTAATTATAGCTCCGTAGAGCATGTTTTCCTGTATATAACATATCAAATATCTGGAAATAGATAAAGGTGAACTTTCTACTCCTCACTGAAGAAATTGTATAGAGAGATGTATCCTATCTGCTTTCTGGGTATAGACTCTGGCAAGTATTGAAATTGGACATGGGACTTGGCTATCTCTTCAAATTTCATTTTGTTGGAATGTGACAAAGAAATGGCAAAATACTACAGAAACTTGCACAATATTGTAAATTCTATCCAGTATATTTTTTATTTTAAAGAGCAAAAAACATAAAGATAGCAATAAAACAGAGTTTTAAAACAGGCTACTAGGAGAGTAACAGAAATTAATACATTGTATAGTTATCTTCATAGTATTCAGAGTACAAAATGTAGGGATGAAAGCTTGCCCAAACAATATTAGCACAAACTTTTCTTTTCAATAAACTAAGAGAAACTAGCTGTACAACTCTCTCTTTTATTTAAAAGAGAAAAGACAGTAGAAACAATGCCACAGAATTTAAATGACACAGAATAATAGGAAATTAACAATGGTTAATATTTTGCGTATTGCTATATAGACATGCAAAATTGACCAAATGATACAACTATCTTGTGCAAGTATTTTTTTCTTTTTCTCTTACTTCCTTTTCAGTAGAGTTTGATCCTTTCTGAATTATATTTTATAATGGGGTTTATGATAAATCCCAAGTTAGAGTTTAATGGTTTTTGTTTTTATTTTGAAGGTCATAAAAATACAGCATTATGAGCTATGTAGGTAATAAGGAGAGTGGGAGTCAGGCACTAGATCTAAGTCAAGGATCAATGAATTTCTTGCATTTCCCTCATCCTCAGATACTTATCTCTACAAAGTCTTGCTCTGCTAGATATGATTCACTAGTGCCTTCGTTCTCTCAACTTTCTGTGAATGCATCATCAATTGCTGAACTAGCAGTCACGAATCTATCTCTATGTTAAGCCTGGCTAGCCCTGGACTTAACAGAGATGTGACCCATCAATTTCCCTTTTCTGTTTTATCCATTTTGAGTTGGTTTTCTTTTATGACATTTGAACATAAAACAGCCTTAATGGTGGCTTTAAAGTTATGTCTCTGTTATCCACATACCACATTTTAAGAAATATTATTTCATTGCAAAGGTATAACTTGAATAATGCAATGTAGGCTCTGTAATAGGCCCCTTGATCAACCTCTAGTGACAGTTTTCCTTGTCAAACTTTTAAAAACCTATTTGCATATATAGACCCATGTCACAATTTTCTTTATTAGGCATTCTCTTGTTGGACTTTCTTCAAATAAAAAAGAGGCACATGCCCCTTCTAACAACCATGTAATTATTCTATGCCTTATTTTATCATAGCAATGTTCACACTCTGAATAGTTCACCTATTTACATGTCTTAGTACCTGAAATATTGGGAACTCCTTGAGAGTATAGTGCAGATGTACTTTGATTGATTTCTACAATATTGATCTAGATAGAATTTAAAGTGACTTGTAAATGTGAATATATAGAAGATAACAGAAACCCAAAGTTGTAATATTACACAGAAGGAGAAAGAAAATGGAAAATATAAAACATTGGCAGAAATGGAGCCTAAAACATGAACCATGTTCCAAGAATGCCAAATTTATTTTATTCCTCATTTCAACTTTCATTGATCAGTAGCAGTTGCCAGAGGAGCTATGTCGAGACAGATTTTGATATCATTTCATTGGCCATACTCCAGTAACTGATTGGCAGGATCTGCACTGAGAACAGAAAGGGGGACTTATGACATGTAGTTTGCCACTAATGAGCTATACATTTACTTATAAAAGTTCATGAAAATTGTATCTAAACTTCTGACAAGAAGGAAAAATTTGTCAGTTGCACAAACTGCAAAGTCCACAATATGAAAGCACATATATTATTTAAAGGAAAGCACAGTTTTACTTGGTGGTCAATGCGATGCAATCTTTTCTCAGAATAACCATTAAGTAGACATTTTGTTATAAAAAATTATAAATCACAATATTTTTAGAGGAGATATAAGGACAAGATTATAATGTCATTTTATATGAAGTTTCTAAATAATTATCTGGGAAATTATAACTAGTACAATTCATTAAAAATTATCCTGGGTATAAGCAACATTACATACTGCATGTATGCCATTCTTCACCCATCCAGAGTAATTAGAAAAATATGCAAAGAACTGGATGAAGTGAATTACTTCAGTTTTTTATGAAAAAACTCTCACTAGAGTGACCTTTGATAATAATCTTTTGTTGTATTAAATATCAAGCTTAACATTTTGATACAGCAAGCTTAATATTATATTTAATGACAAGAGAAGTAGTACCTAAAGTTCAGTTATTCTTTGTGAACAGGTAATTGTGGAAAACAGCAACACTAATAAATTGTATTAGGCTTTTTAGAGAAACAGAACCAGTAACAGAGTTGGATGGATACATAGATAGATCGGTAGATGGATAGATAGATTATAGGAATTGTTTTGTAGTGATGGAGGTGAAAAAATTCCCATACTCAGCCATTTGCTAAGGATTTAAAGAGGCCAGACATGTAACTCAGTCCCAGTCCAAATGCCTGAGAATCTAATGGGCCAATTGTGTGCCTGAAACCCTAATATTCGTGGACAGAAGCTGAAAGTCTTGGCTCAGTCAAGAGAAAGGAATTCACTTTTCTTTAACCTTTTTGTTTAATCTGTTCTTCCATGAATATTATGATACCAAAGTACACTGAAAAGGATTATCTGTTATCATTAGTTCACTATTTCAAAAGCTAATTGCTTCAGGAAGCATTCTGCCAGACACACCCTGAAATAATGTTGTATCAGGTATTTGGATATCCCTTCACCCTGCCAAGTTAACACAAAATATTAATCATCATATGATTAATTTGTAATGCAGTGATATCTGACATCTTTTGGACACTAATTCTGTACCATATATTCTGCTCAGTTCTTCACCTACATCGTATTTTGTTTTCACAAAAAGTCTCAAAGATTTAGTTTTTTTAAGAGAAAAGTGAAAGTTGCAAAGATTAAGGAATTTGTACAGAAGAGCGTAGGGTGATAAGAAACACAGTACCCAGTAGTTTAGTCCAGGATCCATAATCTTAACATGTTAATATAATAAACAAGTTTTAGAAAATTGAGATAAGAAGTACAACTGTCACTATCTTGAGAAATACTAGTTGCCTACTAATTGAGAATTATCTTAGAGGTAGTCATCTAGTTTCACTGCAGCATAAGTTGTCTTTTCTGCACCATCACCAATTCCCAGGACCCAACATAAGGAAGCACTAAAAAATAGAATTGTAATTAATTGATTTGTGAGTGAACAAGTAAATGAAGCAGTTAAAGAACAAGAACTTTTGAGATTTGTTCTTGCCCAGATAGATTCATTTGGATGCATATTTTTGAGTCATAACATATTAGCTATGTATTATATCTGCCCAGTTTCAAAGACATTTTCCTGTACAGTTGATGTATTCACTTCTACTAGTTTCAACATCATTGTATAAACATGCTATTTTTGCATAAATATTGCAAGCAAATAAATCTGTCTCCTTTACTGAATTATAAGGAGGTTAGTTAAGAGCAAGGGAAATTCCACACAAGGAACATTTTCACAAGAAAGGTTCAGGTGTCTGAAGTTTCTTCTTATTTGACTTTGAGGCACATCCAGAATTAATGTCATCATTAAATCAGAGACTACTTTTTATAAAACATTCAGCTTGTATAGGTGTTGGAGACCACAAATTCACAATGGCTGATTTTGCATACGTCCCTAAGGGATAAATAGAGGTTTGGATTTATCAGTATCATGCTTTTGAAATTTCTCATTAACTCTTTAGGAATAATCAAC
Organism: Dasyprocta punctata; assembly: GCA_004363535.1. NCBI lineage: Eukaryota > Metazoa > Chordata > Mammalia > Rodentia > Dasyproctidae > Dasyprocta > Dasyprocta punctata. Next base: position 11,491 of record RJWM01001793.1, read on the forward strand.
CTTTCCTATCTACTAAAAGGAAGCTAAAACCACAAAGATTAAAAAACACTCCAAGGCAAGTTACTTCTTAGCATAAGATCATCTCTACCCTCTTGAGTTATACCAAGATTATCCATTGCCTGAGGAGTCATCTGAATCTTCTGCTGACCTTGAATCTTTTGCTAGTCCCACCTATCATTGTATACACCCAATAAATAGTGGCTGATCTGGAGTGTCTTTGTCTCCGCCCATCCTGAGGCATTGACCTCCCAGCCCCTCTTCAAGCATTACTAAATTTGTCTCTGTTTCTTACGTCATTCTTTCACCATACTCTTCTTACAGGCAGCTGGGGATCTTGGCCAGGTTCTCATTACATAGGCATTCAAAATGGTCCAAAATAAGTCCAGTTTTTCTTGACCTATTGGTTTCTTACCAGAAGATTTAGTTAAGATTATAGAACTAGAAAACATACATACTTCATTTCAAATAAGCTCATTGGTGAGTAATTACTTACAGATAATTGAATTCAAGCAAAAGATTAAAAAGTCAATTAAGTGAAGCTGATAGACTACCTCACGTCTCTAAGGAGGGTACTGAGTCTGGAAAACAGCTGTCCCAAATCTAATCTGTTGTGTCACATTCAATAACAGAATCCTGGTTTTCCACAGCATGGATTGACCTAGAGTGATAGCTTTTATTTCTCATTTCATTTGATTTTCTAAATAATATTTCAATAGTCATTTCTGTTTTGCCTCTTTATGATTGATTTCCTCTTTCATCTTTTCAGCCGTACTCCAAATTCCTCAACTTTGTAGGTGAGTAGAATAGATGTTACTCCCAGTTCTATGATTTAGACTCAATTTTCTTAAATTAACCAACCTATATTTTCTTCCTAGCCACAATCATACACTCAGATATGGCACGAGGCCCAAACTGGGTCATTCAAACTCAATGAGACCCCATCAAAGAAATTTGCTTAAACCATAGGAAAACATATTAATTAGTCTCCCAATGGAGTAAGACAAAGAAGTGTGGAACTGCTGAGAGCCATGTTCATCTTCAAATCATGAGGAAAGAGGCTTACTGGCAAAGGAGCCAATTTCAAGAAAGTGTTTAGAAATGCAGAAGGTAGTTGAGAAAGGAGAGAGAAAGAGATAGTGGATTTGAGCAAGCAGGAAGTCTTGCCAAGGAAAAGAGTTCGAAAAAAAGTGGGCTTGTGGGGGTCACATCATTTGAGTTTTAGTACAAGCCACATTTGATCTACATATTTTAATCCCTAAAATTATCAGCAACTTAGGCCAGGTATATGTGTACATGTGTCTGTTGTCTGTATCTATCTAGGAAATTTAAGCCCTAAATCCTACTTACTGGGAGTTGGTGGGCTTTATTTTAAAAGTTCCTGCTCTGCATTAAAAAATTCATATTAGATACTACTTTAGCTCTGTTTATGCTTGAATACAAAACTGAAATAATTCTATTTTAAATTGCATGTTCATAATACTGCAATCTGTTGCTTTTTTTCTAGTTGTCCTGACGATTCACTTAAAGATTTATTAATATTCATTAGTATCTCAGAAATAGAACCTCAGAGTGTTTGAAGAGTCAAGTCTATTAAATTGTCCCCCAAGTTTTCCATCAAGTAAAGTGATAAAATGAGGCATTTAAGGTCTTCTCTTTATTCTGTAACCCCTTTGGAAAGATACTCATAAAGAATAAAATGGAATTATATGCAAAAAAAGATAAATTAGTCCAATTGGATATGAGATGAAAGAGTTTAGGAAAGGAAGGCATAAAGGAAATTCAGGAAAGTTAGTGGCCACAAGCAGGACTTTACCAAACTCACTGCTTTCTCATCATTTTGGTTGCATTGGCACATGAAAAATACCCAGATTAATTGAATTTATATTTCAGTACCAACTTCATGAATTTTGTCTTAAATGATGAAACAAAGAATGTCAAAAAGGAAAATAAATTTAAGACCATGTCCGATAGTGTTAATTATATGTACATTTTGCATACCAGTCAGCTATATAAAATCAGCACGTCTAGAAATATGGAAACTAAAATAGTCACCAGTGATGAAATACACATGCGTGCACACACACACACACACACATACACACAGTATTTTTATCCTGAAAAGACAGAAATAAAAATAAAAGTAACCTCTTTGTAAAAGGGGTTATACCTACTAGTACATAGGAATATCCATTTTAAAAATAGATAAAACAGAGTTTGAATCCTGGCTTCTGTATTTTGCATCTGTGTGACCCTTTTCCGGTATTTCACCACCTATAAATAAAATAAAAACTGTTCTTACTTTAAAAGAGATCTACTTTTCCATGTATCTCAAAGAAGCAGTTTCTCTGAGAGACTGGAGCTCCTTTCTTCCTGAAGAGAAACAGGAGAAAATGGGCCACATTGTGGCTTCCACATCTTCAAGTAATCTCATTTTGTCCCCTTCGGGGTATTCATTGCCTCTTTTCTTCAATATCTATTCCAGATTCTCCTCTCCTACCCTCTGCTACCGCCTCTGTTAAGCTCATTGTCCTGTCTGGCAGGAGCTGTCAGCTGCTTGTTTTTGAGACTCAGGAGCACCTGGTCATCACGAGCTTCTCAGGGTTGTTTCAACTCCTCGTTTGTAGTCACAAGTGTGTAAGGGAATAAGCACTCAAGAACAGGAACTTATTATCTTGTATACTCTTCTTGTTTTCCAACTTGGTCATAATATCCCTACTTGATGATCAAAGTAGACCACCTCGTTTAGGTATTAATACTTCTTGCCTCATTTTGCTTAGACTCAAGGAGCTCAAAGTGCAACCATAGCTTATTACTCAATAAAAATCCTATTCTGTGAAGTATGCTTCCTTTTGTGACTAGAACCCCTAATCTTGTTGTTTCCAGATTTGTGAGTAAACACAGCTGGTACCTAGCAGTAACAGTAAATGGAGCTGTATGAGGTTTCCACTCTGGGTTCTTCCTCCCACTTGGGAGTGTGCTATAAAAATGTTACTGTTTGATTGCCTGTGTTGCATCCTGGAAGATGATAGTTTATGTTCTCAGATTTGGACTTCTGAATTTAGTCAAGCATCTCTTCAGTAGGTTTCTATAGTTTTATTGTCTTCAACTATGTTCTGTGCCCACAGTCATGGACTCACTGTCACATTTCATTGACAGTGAACAATGAACACCTTGGTCCAGTGCAATGCTGTTATAACAACTGTAGATGGAGTGAATCTCTAAATTCTCAGATGGTACTTTGGGCTGAGACCTTATATTCAGGGAGAGAAAATTTATATGTGTAATATGTGTACTCCTGAGACAATAAATCGTTGATATCTCCATTATGGAAAAGGCCTAGCGTAGCTGATTTGTTTCCAAGTTGTACATGGGTCTCCTTGAGTCAGGGGGCATAGGGAGGTTTCACCATTGATTGATAGCATTTTGGAAATTAGCAGTAGCTATAACTATATCAGCCTTGGCAATCAGAATTTCATGCTGCTATTCCTGGGACAAGCCTCCATCATTTTCATTGTAGACATGTATTTCTTGGACCATTATGTCAGCACTGGTGTGGTTTAAGAGAGTCTGATGCTAACAGACCTGGCATTTTTTTTTCACTCAGTTATTTAGTACCTGTTTAATTTTACCCCTAGAAGATGCAGCCATAGTGTGAAGTAGTCACCACAGTTTCTACCCACTCCCACATATTCATTCTACATTAACTACATTAGTTAGCTTTCTGTTACTATAGTAAATATCTGAGATAATTAACTTACAAAGAAAACAGAGGTTTTTTTGCCTCGTATTTTGGAGTCTCAAGCCCATGATCAGTTGGCCCTGTTGCTTTGGACTTGTGGGGACACATGACAGTGGAAGTATGTGACAGAGTCACTCATCTCATGGATAGACATTGAAAAAGAGAAGTAGGGGGAGGGGCTAGATCCTCACAGTCCTCTTCAAAGGCACACCCCCAGTAACCTAAAGATCTCCCAATATTCCCACCTCCTAAAGTTTCTACCACATTCCTGTAATGCCGAAGTGGGGACCAGGCATCTAACAAATGAGCCTTTCTGCTCTAGACTACTCCAGACTTCCTTTTTCTCTATCATCTGATCTTTTTCTTTCCAGATTCCTAGTGGACCATTTGGTCCATTTGTTATGTCTCATGAGACTATATAGACAGTTATCCTGGAATATTTTTCTTTTCAGACCATCTGGAAAGAGCAGGTACTTTGTCCAACACTCTGCCCATAAAGAATACTCCCCTTCACTCCTTCGTGGGAATCAGATGTAGTCATCATTCATTTTCAGCTTACACTCACAAACTAAGATAATGAAATAAAAGACAAATTAGGCAGATAATGGTGGATCACTTTAGTTTTCTTTCATCAGTGATAGGGGATCCCACACATCATTGTAGACATGAGCTCAGGAAGAGGCAGTGGCACAGAAGTAGCCTTCTCTTTCCCATCAAACCAAAGGATAGAGTGTAGAGTTCATGGAATCTGTCACTTATCTGAAGCAAATGCTTTGACTAGAGGAATGATTACCAGGTATGTCTTCAAATCAAGGGGATCCACTGTAACTAGTCTCTGACCAAGACTCCATTTATTACCTAGACTTCACATACCTCCATTATAATAGAGGTCACGCTGCTTGAAGATTTAGGGTCTCAGTGTCAACTCACCTTCAAATGCTTAGTTTCCAAGGTAAATGAACTAAGAATCCTTGGAATTTATATTTGATGTGGTGTTATAAGGTCCTTCTTCAGGATTTCTTTGGTTTGAGGTCTGAAAACAGGCTCAACTTTGTAAGTTAGAAAATGGATTATGAGTTTTCACTGGCAGCATTCAATTTTTGATGGTCTATTTTACTGTATTCTCTTAACTATCTGCAAAAGTTGCTGATGACCAGCTTCCTTTGGCAAAAGTTACTGATGACCAGTTTCACTCTAACCTTGCTGCTGGTTCCAGTAATTTTAATTCAGGATCTCCTTTTTTATGTATCAGCACTTAGTTTTAGGATCTTAAATTGGTTGCTATGAATGTGATAACTTCTGTGATAACTTCTCTGACAGTAAGTTTTGTACTCTGGAAGGGGTCACTGCTGAAATCATAGTGATGCTCATGTGCTCTTATCAGCACATTCTTGATGGTTTCGATAGATGAAATGCTCAGGGACCTTCCTATAAGGACCGAACACGTATCTTCCCACTACTTTCCAACTGAAGGTAGTGCAGTCATTGCTCTTACATGAGACAACATGCATTTACCTTGAGACTTGCCTCCAATTTTCCTTCTGGCAAGGAGACCTATAAATACGATTAAGTTCCAGTATGACATAGCTAAAGGTGGGCTAAGACTGCTAAGAGACGATGAAAAGGCTTAGTGAAGTGCGCATGCTGAAATAGATCAGAAGATGCACCAAATGACCATGTTTCTCAGAGAGGTCCAGAAGACATATTAGAATTTTATTTGCTTCTGCTATTTATCTATGACCCTGACATGTGAAACCTTCAATAAACAAATTTTGGTTTCTGTGTTTAAGACTTCATTTATATCATGATGAACGAGTATTGATTCCAAATCATGGAAATGGTGAACTCTTGCCTAGCATTTCCCAAGGTAATTTTTCCTTGTCTAGTAAACACAAAGGTTATTAAGAGTTGAGTTTCTTTCTATGCCTTCCTGTAGAAAAGAGTTTATTGTTTTTCAGCATTAAAAAAGAGTATCTGTGTTTTTATCTTCATCCAGTGTCCTGTAACTACCAAGCTTCTGTGAGTTCTGTGCTTTATTTTTATTTTCTGTAATTTCATACCTTTCTCAAAGTGTAAGTTAAAATTAAGTTTATATGTGAGCAATGGTATATCATTGTAAGCTTAAGTCTTCTTTCAATGACTAATTGGGACAGTTGGTTGAATGTTTGCCGATGAGGTTATCCTATATTCTCTATTTCTACTTTAATAGTTTGCTTTAGTAGTTTGTATTGATATATTTTATTTTTTTGTTTGTATAGACTATTAGTATACATTTTTTGCAAATTCTTTGATACATACATACATTGTAAACATCTTGCTCACATCTGTGAATATAAAGGTAATGAAGAGGAAGTGTTAGGAAAGCATTCCAGTGCCTAGGTTACACTGCAGGATTAGTTTTTTTTTATTTATTTAAGAGAAAAAAAGACACATAAGAAAGATAAAAAGCAAAAGAGACAAACGACTAGAGTAAATGCACAACAGTAACATTATAGGTTTACAAAGCAGAATGATACAAACTTGACAATGGCTGCAATATTGTGTATCATCTTCAAAATGTTTGTTTACATTAACAGATATAGACATGTAAAATTGATCTAATCATGTGAGTATTAACTGTTCTTTCTCAATAACTAATACATTCAGCAGTATGTTCATTTTAGTTATCTTAAGTATACATATATACAGATTTATATCTTTTCCATTTCCCTTCCCTCTTTCCCCCTTTTCCCATCCCAATTGCTTTTGCTCTTTGAGCAGTTTCTTACCCTACATAGTACTTTTTGTAGATTTTGAATGACATATACCTTTTCAGTTTCTTACACTAGGGAGACAACATGGTATTTACACATGTGGGTTTGATATATCTCACTTATGAGTATGGTTTCAAGTCATGTCCATTTACTTATAAAAGTCTCAATGCAATCTTTCTTCATAGCTGAGTAATACTCCATTGTATAAAAATACTGCATCTTTTTATCCATTCTTTGATTGATGGGCACTGGGGTTGTTTCCAAGATTTCACTATTATAAATTGGGTTGCTATAAACATTGGTGCACAAATATCACTGTGGTATGCTGTTTTCAATTCTTCTGGGAAAATACCCAGAAGTGGGATAGCTGGGTCAAATGGAATCTCTAATCCTAGCTTCTTGAGGAATCTCCACACTGCTGTCCACAGTGGTTGCAGTCTACACTCCCATCAACAGTAAAGAAGAGTTCCTTTTTCCTCACAGTCCCTCCAGCATTTGTTGTTGGTTGATTTTTTTTTTTTATCTTGGCCATTCTTTCTGGAGTGAGATGGAATCTCAGTGTTGTTTTAATTTGCATTTCCCAAATGACCATTGATGTTGAACATTTTTTCATATATTTGTATGCCACTCATATTTCTTTCTCTGAGAAGTGTGTATTCATCCCAGATGCCCATTTTTGGATTGGGTCCTTGAGTTTTAGGGGCCTGATTTCTTTTAATTCTTTATGTGTTTCAGATAGAAGCCCTTTGTCTGATGGACAATTGGCTAAGATATTTTCCCAGTTCATAGGTTTTCTTTTCACTCTGTTGGAGATTTCCTTCGACATGCAAAAACTTTTTAGTAAGATGAGATCCCATTTCTTGATTTTGGGAAGTGTTTCCCATGCAATTTGATTTTTGTTCATGAACTCTCTGCCTACTCCTATGTCATCAACAATTTTACCTACTTTGTCGTCTAGTAAGTTTAGTGTCTCTGTTTTAATATTCAGATCTTTGATCCATTTTGACTTTATTTTAGTGCATGGTGAGAGACATGGATCTAGTTTTAGTTTACAGCATATGGAAAGCCAGTTTTTCCAGCACCATTTGTTAAAGAGGCTATCTTTCTTCCAATGTACATGTTTGGCCCCTTTGTCAAAGATGAGGTGGGTAAGTGTGTTTGTAGTTGTGGCTGTATCTTCTAATCTATTCCATTCATCTTCAGGTCTGTTTTGATTCCAGTACCATGCTGATTTTAACACAGTAGTTTTGTAATATAGTTTCAAGTCAGGGATTGTGATGCCTCCTGCCTTACCTTTGTTGCCCAGAATTGCCTTTGCTATTCTAGGTCTCTTGTGATTCCAAATGAATTTCAGGACTGATTTCTCTAGCTCTGTGATTGGGATTGCATTAAACCTGTATAATAATTTTGGGAGAATGGCCATTTTCATGATGTTTGCTCTTCCTATCCATGAACAGGGAATATCTTTCCATTTTCTGAAATCTTCTTCAATTTCCTTTCTCAGAGTAATGTAATTTTCACTGCATATATCTTTTACTTCCTTTGTTAGATTGATTCCTAAGCATTTCATTTTTTTGGATGTAATAGTGAAGAGTGTGGTTTCCCTTATTTCTCTCTCAGTGACTTTGTTGTTTGTGTACAGGAATGCTATTGATTTTTGAGTGTTGACCCTGTATCCAGCAACATTACTGAATTTGGTTATTACTTCTAGAAGTCTTCTAATGGATTTTGGGGGGTCTTCTATGTAGAGTATCATATCATCTTCAAATAATGATAATTTTACTACTTCCTTTCCTATCTGTGTTCTCTTTATTTCTTTCTCTTGTCTAATTGCTCTGGCTAGTATTTCCAGAACTATATTGAATAGGAGTGGTGATAATGGACATCCTTGTCTTGTTCCTGATTTTAGGTTGAAAGTTTTCAGTTTTTGTCCGTTTAGTAAGATGTTGGCTGTTGGTTTATGATATATGGCTTTGATCAGGTTGAGGTAGGGACCATCTATTCTGATTTTCTGTACTTTTTTTTTTTATCATGAATGGGTGTTGGATTTTGTCAAAATCCTTTTTGCAACATGTGGTTCTTGTCCTTGGCCCTGTTGATATGGTGTATTACATTTATTGATTTGTGTATGTCGAACCATTCTTGCATTCCTGGGATGAATCCCACTTGATCATGGTGTATAATCTTTCTGATAACTTTCTGTATTCTATTTGCCAGTATTTTGTTGAGGATTTTTGCATCTATGTTCATGAGGGAGATTGGCTGGTAATTTACTTTTTTGGTTGGGTCTTTCTCTGGTGTTTGGTATTAGGGTAATACTTGTTTCCAGGAATGTGTTAGAGAGACTTACTTGCCTTTCCATTTCATTGAAGAGTTTGATGAGTGTTGGCATTAAGTCTTTCCTAAATTTCTTGCAGAATTCAGTGGTGAATCCATCAGGGCCTGGGCTTTTCTTTGTTGGCAGGATCCTGATTACATTTTCAATTTCATTAGCTGAAATTTGGTTATTCAGCAGCTTTACATCTTCTTGATTCAGCTTTGGCAATTCATAGGTTTCTAGGAATCTGTCCATTTCTTTTGTGTTATCAAATCTATATGAGTAAAGGTTTTTGAAGCAGGTGTTGATGATCTTCTGTATTTCCACAGGGTCTGTAGTGATTTCACCCTTTTCATTTCTTATTCCATGAATCTGAGTTTTTTCTTTCCTCTTTTTGATACAGTTGGCTAGGGGTTCATCAATTTTATTTACTCTTTCAAAGAACCAACTCTTCAATTCATTAATTCTTTGTATTATTTTCTTAGTTTCAATTGCATTAATTTCTGCTCTAATCTTAATCATTTCCTCCCTTCTTTGGGCTTTGGACTTGACTTGCTCTTCTTTTTCTAGACGTTTGAGGTGCAGCATTAGGTTGTTTATGTGTGTTCTTTCCATCTTTCTGCTGTGTGGGTTTAGTGCTATAAATTTCCCTCTGAGGACTGCTTTCATTGTGTCCCACAGGTTCTGGTAATTTGTATTTGCATTTTCATTCAATTGTAGATATTGTTTAATTTCTTCTTTAACTTCTACTGTGACCCTTTGGTTGTTTAGTAGTGTATTACTTAATTTCCATGTGTTTATGCAGTTATTGTAGGGTTTTTTGTCATTAATTCCCAATTTTACTGCACTATGCTCATATAACATGCATGGAATTATTTCAGTTCCTTTGCATTTACTTAAGCATGTTTTGTGGATGAGCATATGATCTATTTTAGAGAATGACCCATGTGCAGCTGAGAAGAATGTGTATTCTGATGTTGATGGGTGGAGCACTAGGTACACATCTACTAGGTCCATTTATTCATAAGTTTGATTCAGTTCTGTTATTTCTTTGCTGATTTTTTGTTTGGTTGATCTGTCTGTGACAGTGGGGTGTTAAGATCCCCTGTTATAACTGTATTATTGTTTATTTGGTTTTTTGTGTCTATTAAGAATTGTCTTACATAGTTGGGTGCTCCCATATTCGGTGCATATATATTTACGATTGTAATCTCTTCCTCTTGAAGTTTTCCCCTAACATGTATGTAGCAACCTTCTTTATCTCTTTTGATCTTTTTTGGTTTGAAGGTCACATTGTCTGCAAACATAATAGCTACCCCTGCTTTTTTCTGGGTTCGTGTTGCATGGAGTATTGTTTTCCAGCCTTTGATTTTTAGTATGTGAATTTCCTTTTGAGTGAAGTGTGCTTCTTGTACACAGCATGCTGTTGGATTTTGTTTCTTAACTCACTCTGCTCGTCTGTTTCTTTTTATTGGTGAGTTGAGACCATTTACTTTGACTGATATAACTGATATGTACTGGCTCATCCCTGTCATGATATCTTTCTGTTGTTGGTTATCTACATTTTCTGTTTAATTATTTGTCTTGCTTAGTGGTTTCCTTTTGTTGTTGTTCTTAAGATTGTAGCTATCCTTTGTCTCTTTCTAGAGTGTGTTTAAGTACCCTTTGTAGTGTTGGTTTGGTGGCCATAAATTTCTTCAGTTGTTCTTTGTCATGGAAGTATCTTATTTCTCCATCGATTTTTAAGGATAGTTTTGCAGGGTACATCAATCTGGGTTGAAAGTTGTTTTCTTTCAGGATTTGAAATACTTCACTCCAAGCTCTTCTTAACTTAAAGGTTTGTGTTGAGAAATGTGCCATGATTCTGATAGGCTTTCCTTCATAGGTGATCTGTTTCTTTGCTCTGACAGTTTTTAGTATTTTGTTCTTGTGCTGTATTTCTGATACCCTAATTATTATATGTCTGGGTGAAGGTTTATTTTGGTTATGGTTAATTGGGGTTCTGTATGCCTCAGTTATCTGTAAATCAGAATCGCTTCCCATGTTTGGAAAGTTTTCTGCTATTATTTCTGTGAATAGTGTTTGTAGGTCATTAGTATTGACCTCTGCTTTTTCATTTTTGCCTATTGATCTTATGTTATTTCTCTTGGCATTGTTTTACAGCTGTTGAATTGTTGTTTCTTGGTTCCTTACTATTTTTAAGAGATCTTTTCTTTTGTGGCCATGATCTCCCATGCTGTCTTCGAGGTCTGAGATTCTATCTTCAGCTTCATTCAAGCAGTTTTTCAAGCTTTCCATGGAATTTTTCATTTCCTGAATTTCTCTTTGAATCTGTTTCATGCATTCTGTTTGTGTCTTATATTGTTCATTCAAAGTTTCCATCATTTTCTTATGTTCTTGTATTTTTTTTATCTTACTCTTCTTTAGATAAGTACAACATTTCTTTCATAATGATTGTCATTTCATTTTTTAGCTGAGAGATTATTTCTGATTTGAGTTTCTCTATAGCTTGATGGAGCTGTTTCTTTACTGCATTTGCTATCATTTCAGAAAGTTCAGTTTTGTGACTCCCAGTGTCTTCCATTTTGGAGTCTCTTGGATTTGTTCTCTGTGGGCTGGGGGATTGAGGCTGCCTCTTGGTCTTTTGTTTTGTCATTTTCTTCTGGGATCCGTGTGGCTCTGTGTCCTGTGAACCTGATCGGGCATTCCCCTTTTGCGTTGTGCTGAGTTGTGGGACCAGGTGGAACTGGATCCTCTGTGCAATTAGTGAGGGCACGCTCTGTTCCAGAGTAATGAAGACACTTTACAGACTAGATCATTTTTATGCCTGGGTTCCTTTTGTTGTTCTAACCTGTTGCCTGGGTATTTCTTAGTGGTAAAAACAGTTTTGGGTCTGGCTTTTCCAGAGCATTTTATCTGGTCATTTACTGTTTGTAGCACTCTTCAGTCTTGCTAGACTTTGGAAGGTCTTTCATTCAATCCAGGAGAGGAAAGAAATTATCCTATTTGAGCTTTCTTCTGCTTCTGGTTTGAGAACTAGGGAATTCTGTTTGGTCTTTTATTTCTTTGCTTTAGGTTAAAATAGTCATTTTTATTGTCTCATTTAAACTTTTTGTTTAATGTTAGCCTATTAGACACATTATTTATTTAAATTTCACAACACATAACCCTAACAGTCTTGCTAAGTATGCATTTGATGTCTTGGTTTCATTGGTTCTTTTGTAATGTTCAGCCATGACTTCATAATTTATGAAATTTCATTGGCAAGAACTTTTTATTGTCTGACTGAGACTAGATATGCTGAAGTGTATTTCCATTTATTTCTAGAAAAAGCCACAGAGTGTTGAAGCACTGTCAGTCACTTTAAACTTAAATTTCAGCTTGGATTTTTTGCAGATGAGCCAGAGTATCAATCAAGATGGAAATCAGATTAAAAAGGTCATTTGATTTTTTTAATTCACAGAAGAGTTTAATTTATCTCACTACTCCATGTAAAGGCTGAAGAAAACAGTTTCTTAATCATGATTACTTGTAAGACAGGTATTTCTATTTCTCACTTGCACAGGAGGTGTGTCCTTCTGAGTTCACAGCTCTTACATAGTAGACGTGCAATTAAACTTCTTATGACTGAAGTAGACTGAACTTTATAGGCTTTATATCCTTAGAGCATTTTTAGGCCTTCAAAATTGAATCTCAATATCCTCAATATTCAATTCTTTGAATGTCCATAAGGAAAATGCCAATTTCAGTTATCCTTTACTTTTGGGGAATAATGATTTCACTAAGAATTCCTTAGCAATGTTTTTTGTTTGTTTGTTTGTTGGTGATTAATATATTTTGAGATTTTGTTTTAACAATTTATTTTTAAAATTAATTTATTGGTACAATTTAGATAGATACAATGATTACATTCATCATAGGGAATTTGTACCTGCACATGATATATCTTGAATGCTCTTTGTTTTCCTATTCCCCTCCCCTCTCTTCAACCCCTTTTCCCTTCCTTTTTTACAAAAGCTTTATTTCCATTTTATTCCTCTTTCTCATTTTTTTCTTTTCCTTTCCTTCCTTTTCCCCTCCCTTCTTTCTAGTTCCCCTGCCTATTTGAAACATATCTTCCTATTTCATAATGTCTCTTGTACATTTTAGTCCTTATTTACATTTTCAGTTTCTCACACCAGAGAGACAATTTAATATTTACACATGTGTGTTTGATTTATTCCACTTAAGAGTAAGGTTTCAAGGTGCATCCATTTACCTAGAAATATCTCAAGTGTATCCTTCTTTGTATCTGGTAGTACTCCATTGTATTAGAAAAACTTCTTTATCCGTTCATCAGTTGATGGGCATTTAGGCGCTTTCCAGCATTTAGTTATTACAAACTGTGCTGCTATAAACCTGAGTGTACATGTATTGCCATGGTAAAAAGTTTTTACTTCTTTCAGGGAGATACCAAGAAGGAGAATTTCTGAGCCAAATGGGACCTCTAGTCCTAGTTTTTTGAAGAATCTCCATACTGACTTCCACAGTGGTTGCACCTGAATACCCTCCAACCAATAGTGGAGAAGGATTCCTTTTCCTAAGTCCCATCAGCATTTATTATTGGTTGAATTCTTGATAATACTCATCCTTTCTGAAGTGAGATGCTATCTCAGCATTGTTTCAATTTGCATCTCTCGAATGGCCACTGATTTTTAACAGTTTTTCATATATTTATTTGAGATTTCTACTTCTTCATCTGAGAAGTGTGTATTCATCTCAGATGTCCACTTTTGGATTGGGTCTTTAAATTTGGGGTGGGGGGTCTGAGTTTTTATCAGCTCTTTACATGTTCTAGGTATCAGTCTATTGTCTGAGTCTGTTGGTAGTTTCTTTAGCTGTGCAAAAGCTTTTTAATAAGATAAGATCCCACTTGTTGATTTTGTAATATTTCTGTTACAATTGGGGTTTTGTTCATGATTGATTTCATCCAATATTTTCTGCATTTTTTTTCTTGAGTAGAACAGTTTCCTAGTGTATGTAGACTTAATTTTGTCAGAAATGGAAGTGCTACAGTTAACTTCAGATGTTAGTTAATACTTCCAAACTTGCCTGTTGTAACAAAACTTGCTGGTGGCCTACTACAACTGTTCGAATAACAATTTCTGCTTACATATCACATTGTATGTAGAAGGTCTTCCAAATCCTGTTTAGGTATTCCTCCTTCATGGTTTAACAGCATTTACCACTTCCTTTATTACGTTTTTTTTTTCATGTGCAGTTTTTAATTTCTTGCTTAGTTAGTTCTAATTCCTAATATACATTAAGTTCTTGTCATTTTAATTGTACTTTTATTAGTGCATGTTAATGTTACATAATGTTGAAACTTGTTTTGGAAAGTTGTTACCTGTATTTTGCATATCTTAATCCAAGTTAACCCTGGATCCCCCCTTTTTACTGCCTCTCGCACAACCTCCTCCACTGCCAACATCTCACAGAACAGTGGTACAATAGTTACAAAGGTTCAATGACTCATCATTGAAAGTCCATATTTTACATTGTGATGCACTCCTGGTGTTGTGTGTCATATGGATTTGAACAAGTGTATAACAACATGCACCTATAATCGCAGTATCACAAAGGACATTTTCACTTCTCTGAAAATCCCTTGTGTTCCATCTATTCAATAATTTAATTCCCTAAAACCTGGAAACCATTTTTTGCATAGTTTTGCCTTTATCATTTGGAAGAAATTTTGTATGCTTTATCTGGTATAATTTCTTTCTTAAACACTTGGTAGAATTCACTGATTAATCCATTTGGGACTGTTAATTTCTGCTTTGACAGTTATTTATCATTGATTCACTTTCTTTAATAGAAATAAGCTTAATTACATTTCCCATTTTTTCCTTGATGAGTTTTGGTGTATTATGCTTTTGAAGTAATTAGTCTATTTCATCTAGGCTACCAAATTTATGAACTTAGACTTGCTCATAATTTTTTTTAAATGTTATTCCCATCCAGATTTGTAGTCATATCTCCTATTTTATTTTGATGCTAATAATTTATGTCCTTTTTTTCTAAGCCTGGCTAGAGACTTATCAATTTTTTTATCTTTTCAAGCAAAAGTTTTTTGGTTCTGCTTTTTTCACTGTTAAGCTTCTACTTCCTATTTTATTGATTTCTACTCTGCTTTTAATTCTTCTGCTTGCTTTGGAAATAATTTGCTCTTTTTTTCTGAGTTCACTAAAATAGAATCTTAGATTATTGATTTAAAAATTTTCTTCTTTTCTAACATATGTATTCAACGCTATAAATTTCTCTAAATATGGCTTTTATTGACTCACAAATTTCAATTATTTATATTTTAATTTTCATTTATCTTACAATAGTTAAAAGTTTCTCTTGATTTTTTTGATCCATGTATTATTTATAAATGTGTTACTTAATCTTCATGTATTTGGGGATTTTTAGATTATTATTTACTATTTTTCTATTTTTTTATACTTGGACTTAACTCAGGACTTTTGCACTTTGTTTAAACTTTTAAAAATTTTTATTTGTACATATTTGCAGTACATGTCATTTACAATCACCTTGGGAAGTGGGTATAGAGGTACATACCACAGCTGTTTCTTTTTTAAAAAAAGCGTTTTCCCCCTTTCCTCCTCTTTCCCTTCCTCTTCTTCTAAGCCCCCTTTCTGATTTTATTCTTGTTGATACTATTAATCTCAGCCCATGTTATGAGATATAATGTTTATATTTATTGAGGTTATTAGGTTCCTGTACATGGTATATCTTTATTCTACTTATTTCCTCTTCCCCTCTTCCCACCTCTTGCCTTTGTTCCCCCAACTTTCCTACTGCAGGAGGTCCATCCCTGTGTCCCTGTTGGGAAGAGGAAATGGCTAATTTTGCATACTTCCCTGTGATTTAAAATGGAGGCTTAGGATTATCAATATCTCCTATTTGAGATTTCCCATTGAATTTTTTCACCATATGATCATCTATGCCCTCTTGAATCACCCTGGAATTATATTCCAGGACAAGATCCTTCTTAGCATAAGATCATCTATACCTTCTTGAGTCACCCCAGGATTATACTCCAGGGCAAGATCCTTCTTAGCATATGTCATCTATGCCTTCTTGAGTCTGAGTCTTCTGCCAAAACGTAATCCTTTGCTAACCCCACCTATCACTTTTTATACTGTCTTCTTTGGGAGTGGAAGAGAGCCCATCCAGAGATACCGACTTCCCAGTCATTGATGCATTACTATATTTGTCTCTGTCTTTTATTTTTCTTGCCATACTGTTAAGATAGACAATGAGGACTCTTGGCCAGGCTCCCAATATGTCCCTTTCCATCCACCCGTTATTATTCTCTTTGTGTTTGCCTGACTCAAATAAGAGATACCATAAGCTATTTAAACTTCCACAGCTCAATTTTCAATTTTTAAAAATGTTTTTCTTTTTTTTTTTTTTTTTTTTACTTTGAGTCAGTTTTCCCCTAAGTTACTAAGTTGTATAGGCTGGACCCAAAATTGCTATCCTCCTGGGCCAGACTCCCAGAGTGCTGGTATTACAGACATGTGGCACTGCATCCTGCTTTGCTCTTCATTTTTAGGCTAATTTCCATGAAGTCTAAAAGAAAATGTTGTGTTATTTTTGCTCTTTTGAATTTGTTGTTTTACGGTTTAGGATGTGGCCTGTTTTGGTGAATCATTCCGTGTAAGCTTAAGAGGAATAAATATTTTTCTGATGATGGATGTCTTATTCCCTAGATAACCCTTATTTCCATCTGATCGATAGGTAGATTGAGTTCATCTATATCCTTTTTAGTTTTCTGTTTGTTGTATCTGTCTATTTCTGATAAAGGGATATTAGAAACTACAGCTATAATAGCAGATACATTTATTTCCACTTGCACGCCTATTCGTTTTTTCCTCACATATTTGGACAGTCAGTAGACGAATTAAGGATGACTATGTCTTCTTAAAGAATTAATCCCTTTATCATGACAAAATATCCCTATTTACCTCTGATATCTTTTTTACCTACATGCATTCTTTGTGTGAAATTAATATACCTCTATCCACTTTATTTTGATTACAATTAGCACAGCATATCTTTCTTTAACTTTTTATTTTTAATCTTATATATCTTTGTATTTAGAGTGGGCTTCTTGTAGACAACATGGATTTGGGTCTTGTTTACAAATCTTTTCTGACAATTCTGTGTCTTAACATACGTATTTAGATAATGAAATTTAAAGTTATTACTGATACATTTGCATTAATTTTTACCATATGTGATTCTGTGTTCTCTTTTTGTCCTTATTTTTTATTCTTATTTTTATCTTCAATAGTTTCTGTCTTTTGTGGTTTCAGTTGAGTACTTAATTCCAGTCTTTCTCCTCTCTTAGTTGTTGCTGCACTGTTTTGACCTTTATTACTGTCCCAGAGTTTACTATATACCTTTGCAACTAATCAGAGCTGCTTCCCAGGTAGTAAGAATATGATAACATTCCTATATTCTTCCTTGGTCCCTTGTATGATTGTTTGTTCATTTCACTTTATATATATATATACACAATCTATGTGATTATTACATACATGTATGTATATATATCAAAACACTTTACTGTTTTTATTATTTTGATGAACTCTTGTCTGTTAGAGCAATTAAGAATAAGAAAATGAAACATTTCATTTACCCCCACTTACTCATTTCTTACTCACTTTTTGAGGACCTGAGCTTTTTATCTACGTCATTTTCCTTTTTTCTAAGCAACTTTAACATTTTCCATAGGGCAGTTTTACTGTAGACGAATATATTCAAGATGTGTCTGAGTACCTCTTTATATCTCCTTTCTTTGTGAATGTACAGAATCTTAGGCTAATAGATATTTTTTCCCCTTTCAGCATTCAATATTCCACTTTTTACTCTCATGGATTCTAGGAAGAAATTGGATATATTTCTTTTATTTGCTCCTAAATGAGGAAGCAATATGCTACCCTTATCCCAGCTTCTCTCAAATTTTCTTGACTTTTTAAACATTGAATATGACATGTATAGGTATAATTCTTATTTTATTTTATGTTGCTTTTTTGATTTTAATCCTCTTTGTTGTTCTCAGTGCTTCTTGGAATTTTGTTTTGGTATCAAATATTGGTTTGGGAAAATTCTAAGTTGTCATTACTTCTAATATGAATTCTTCTACTTTTTCTCTTTCTCCTTTCTTCCTGATGCTGTTTTATATTTGGGTATTTCTTTTTGTTTTGATTTTAGGTGTTTTCCTATTTGATTTTCAATTACAGAAAATTCTCTTCTCTTACCCTCAAGCATAGAGATCCTTTCCCGAGCATTTTTCATCTGTTATGCTATTGTTATTTTAAAATCTTTTTTCTTTCATAGAGTTTCTACTTCTCTACTTACATCATTGATCAGTTATGGCATTTTTTTTTTGCCTTTCCTACTAAAGTCATACCAATCACTTTAAAATCTCCTTAGTCTGATAATTCCAGCAGTTCTATCTTATCTCACTTGATTCTGATGCTTCTTTAAACTGTTTCTTTTTATCTTTTAGTATGCCTGCTCATGTTTTCTTGGAAGGTGAACATAAAATACTGGGTAAAGGGAACAGACTCCCATAATCTAGTGGTAAGATAGAAGGGCAATGATCTATAGACATATGATTAAGACTCATGTTTAGGAGATCTGTGACCCTGACCTCTGAATTTCAGCAGTGTCCCTGCTCCACTCCCTTAGGTAGAATAGAATGGGTGTAGGGAGCTGGAGTTGCATAGTTATGTTCCCCCAGGTAGATTATGCTATAACAAAACCCCAGTAGGATAGGGTCTTGCAAAACAGTTTCCTGAGGGGAGGCCATGTTAAGAACAGAGTGATCTGATGTATTTCCAAGTGATTCCTTTTCTCTTCCCTCTGCTGGAATCAAGAAAGGATTATTTTTTCCAATTTTCAGTATGCAGTTCTATCTAGTCGAGCTCCTGAAGGTAAAACTCACAAAAGCACAGGACCTCCCTATAATGCAGTCCCCTGGAGTTTATAAATCTCAGATGTGTGCTTATGGAGCCTGCAATAGTTTAATAGTTACAGTTTAGGTTTTCCCATCCTGGCACTTGTTTCTGTTCTATGCTAGGTTGTGAAAATTTGTATTCACCTGTCTGTCTCTTCATTTTGGAGGTAGTAGTTAGCCCCGTGAATTTACTTCTCTGATAGATCTAAGCAGAGTTGCTAATTTTTCAGTGTGTTCAACTTTTCAGTTTTTTTTTTTCTATTAGTATTTCTCTGGCATTTGGTTCATTGTCATGCAGACCATGGGCACTTGATTTGTATCAGTTGAATAACAATTTAAAAGAGTGAATAGAGGCCAGGGATATATCTCAGTAGCACGGTGCCTGCCTGCCAAGTGCAAGGTCCTAAGTTTGATTCCCGGCACCCCCCTCCAAAAAAAAGAGTGAATAAATGAAAGCATAAGATAACGACTACATCTGGCACTTGAATTACTTTGCTGTCATGGAGTTGGAGATAGCTATAACTACCAGAGGACACTGATTCTTTTCCACTGCCACAAACTTCTTATCAGACCTGTGGCTGAGAAGGCATCTCCAACATCATACTCCTCACAGTGACACAACTTTCAGGATCAGAGAACATAAGGTAGGGCAGCATTCTCTGCCTCTAGTTTCCCTTAATCTTTTGTGACTTCTGGAAGTGAGGGATTCATTCATGCAAACGTGAAGGGACCGAGAGAAGGACAGCAAGGGGACAGAAGCAGAGGAGACAAAACAAGAATGAAGAAGTGTTATGTGCATGTACCAATTCTCCATAGTGAATATAATCATTATACACTGCACACATGCACTAGTGCAAACGTAAATAAATAAACAAACAAACAAATAAAACAATGAGAGGCAATCAGTATTTTAATATGAAATCTAATGCATCTTGTTATTTAGAATAAATTAAAAACCATATCCATTACTGATATTGTAGATCTGGGCCAAATATGAAATAATGTCTATGTCAGTATAGGTTCATTACAATATTTTTAAATGCATATGAAGGAAACTGTGCAATTCCTGGCTGTTTTATAGGTTGATCAACTCTGTTATAAAACAATAGTACACATCTTTGATGTGACCTATTTTTCAAAAAACCTTTTTTTTCCTCTCTCAATACACACAACTATAGCAGTCACAGTGTTTTGTTTTTCTTTTCTCCTTTTCCTCATTACCCAGAGAGGGCACCTTTCTTTGAGAATACGTGTTTGACACTCTGCACTGCTTGCTCCCATCTCTTCATTTGCACTGTAACTACCATAATTGGAATATTGATTCTGCCCTGCTGGGTTAGTGGAGAGATAGTCTGACCACTTTCAGCTGAAGGAATCCATATTTGGAGAGACTCTTCAGGGGACCCCTTAGAGTCCCATCCTCTGTAAGGTTAACACTCTTTGAAGATCACCTGCAAAGGAAGCCTGCTGTAAAATTTCCCAACTGCCATGAAAATGCATTGTCAGGTCATGTGCCTGTTGATGACAGTTTCTAAGGAAGACATTGTTCTCAGCATGTGAGATGGTGCCTTGGGGAGTTAACTCAGATATGTTTATGGATTGGAAATTGATTTTTCAGACAGTTTTAGAATTTGGCCGCGTTTTTTATACTTGCATCTGTCCCATCATCAGTGACTCCAATCACAATGAGCACATGAATACAATTGCATTGTTCCTAAGCAACCTCAAGAATAAAAAAAGCAGTAATATTTGTCTGTGATTGTGGGGGTGAAATTTGATAAGGAAACAGATGGCACTTTGCAGCTTCCAGGAATTTTCAATAAACAAACTGATATTGAAAGAAGTTGCATAAAGAAAAAAATCAAACAGCACTTTAGTAGTCTATATGTTTCTTTTAAATTTACTGCTGGCTTTCAGGGATGCACAGTGTCAATGTCAAAGTTAACAAACTTCATGACTTAATAATTTGAATACAAACTCTCAACTTTAGCCTTCCTTTGCATTGATGTATCATCTTCCCCAAACTGGATTCCTGAACATTGAATTAATTTCATAACAGGTGGCAAACTCCTACTAGCCAGTGACTCAGGAGCAAAACACATTTTAAGCAAATATTGTGTAGGTTGTCTCCCCCCAACGAGGTATGTTTCAGAGGACACCAGTGTTTTCAAAAGGCGGTGCATTCGATGTAAGTATTTTGAATTTCCAAAAGACAGGCAGTAAATAAATACAGTACAGTGTCACCCCACAAGCATTGAAATTTATCAAACCCTGTGCACTCAGGTCTTGGTTTCATTCCGTGAAAATCTCGAAAAACGGTGTTTTCATATGGATGCTTCATTATACTTAATATAACATTTTATAGACCCTATATGCATGAGATCCTGTTGGGTTGGATACAGTTGTCTATTGTACGTATTTATGGAGAAATTTTTGGAGTTTTCAAAAATAAAATTGCCCCTGGGGATTTTGCCACTGCACTGAGTTTAGAATTCAGACACTTTTGTGCAAGGTTCTTTGCCAGTAAGTTCTTGGCTGTCGTTAGAACAGCTCCCACCCCCAGGCCCGTCTTCCCTACGCTCCTCCCCTGGCTTGCTTTGGTTCCTGCCTCTTCAATTTTTTTCTGGGGTTACTAGGAACGTCATCTATTTGGAATTTTCTTCTCAATTTATCCTAATACATATAAATATTAGTTTTATTATTGGTTGTAGGTGTTTTGTCCTTTTTGCTTTTTTTCTTCAGTCTCTTTTCTCCTTTCTTAGTCCTCCTCCTTTTCCTAGAGGTGATGAGCAACGAGGGCCTTAATTACCTTTGTGAGGGATGCTCTAGCTACTCTCTTCCCTGATTCTGAAGATGCTAACTCTTCTTTGTGACCAGAGCCGCTCTCTGAGGTTGAGACTGTCAGAAGGCTAGAGAAGCTCTTGTGGGAAGCCTGCTCAGGCCAGCCCTGAATCCCACTCTGTGCTAAAGAAGAGGCAGGACTCTCAGGTGTAAATCAATTTCTCATTCACCAAACCAGCCACAAGTGTTTCAACCTAGTGACTAACATTACGAGCTCTAGAAGCAGACAATCTTGATCAAATATCAATTCTACTGTATTTGAACTGTGTGATCTGAGTTAAGTAAGTTGTTTGAAACTCAACTACTCACTGAAATAATAGCACTTTATTTATGGACATTGTAGAGATTCAAAGAAGGAATATATGTAAACCACTTAAGGCAAACCATGCTATGTACTGAGAAATCCAAAAAGTGAAGAAGCAACAACGCTATTCAGGCATTATTTAACCCTTCCTGCAACGCTTCATTGAATGCATTTTTAGTGCTAGACCCCATGCCAGTCACTGGAAAAATATGATAAATTAGCCAAAATATTCACTATCAAAACATCATTTGCAAAAAGCAAGGTTTCTAGGAGATGGAGAGAGGATGACTGAGGGGAGGGTAAGGAGCTTAAAATAATAGAACTAAGATGTGTCACACACAGGGCCGGGGATTTAGCTCAGTGGCTCAAGCACTTGCCTGGTAACTGTGAAGTCATAAGTTTGATCCCAGGCACAAAAGAAAAAAAAAAAGTGTCATACACATGTACCAACTCCTCACAATAGATGTAATCATTATGTACTGTAAGCATGTACTAATAAAAGAGAAGAAACAAAAAGAAAGAACAACAGTCTACATGCAGACAAACAAGCAAATGGATAAAACCAAACTGTCTGCAAGGCTACTGCTCCCCTCCCTGCTGTGCTTATCCAGCCTGGCTTTCGCCAAAGATACGGTGTCAGGGGATGCATGGACCGACCAAGAAGTAAGAAGAAACCTCAGAAGGAAGGGTGCAGAGGATGACGCCTTTGTGACTTGAGCTTCTAATGAGCTGGAATGCTGTCCCAAGAGCTGGAGTTTACTGGAGAAGCAGCTCCACTCCCTGATCCCAGGGTCTGATGTTTGTGAGAGAAAAACAGTCCTCAGGAGCTACCACATACACTTCAACGTCATTGGAAATCCAGGGCTTCCTTATGGCAGGAGGCAGAAGGAAACTTCTGCATGTTTTTACCCTGTGGCTAGGATGTCCAAATCCTCCCCAAAAATGATTAGAAAGAAGGAAGCGATGGGAGATTGTGTTGAGAGAGAAGGTGTGTCCAGGTATGGAGATGGGAACGTTAGTCTGCAAAGACAGTTGACACAAACTGACAGGAATGGAACATGTAGTAGGATTAATTATATTTGAGTTTTCACACAGAGCTCTCCACTTAGGCCTTTTGAGTTTTATTTTCTAATGCTATGCCATATATATATAGATATAGATATAGATATATAGATACAGTTTCTGAGGCCAAAACCAAGTGTTTTAGACAAAGGAACATACTTTCTCAGCTTCTTGTGAGGCTTAAGAAAGTTTTTAACTGACTCATGTGAGAGGAAAAAATTATTTGTATCAATTTATATAATCTTTCTGGAACACTGACAAATGCTTAGGCTGCTTAGCTAAAATGTCTTATTATACCACAATGAATTCAACTTCAAATAATTTTGAAATAATTCCTGAAACAGTTAAATTTATTTTAGAAAGCAAAATGTTATTTCCCTTATTACTTTCCTACTTAAAAATTTATGTGTCTTGCAAGGTGCTTCAAATGCAACAAACACTAAATGGACCCAGAGATATTACATTGTTTGCCAGTGTACCGTTATTCATTGTGGAATCTAAGAACCATGGAACTGGGAAGAGAATGCCTACTGATCACAGAATTACAACAAATTAGACAAATACAATTGTCAGAACCAATCAAAGAAGTCATCCCTTAGAATGATCGCTTAAGTTTGACAGAGACTTCAGGCTATGGCAACAACGGAAAACAAGGGCCGAATTTTCCAACTCACAGAGAGAGCTTGTCAGAACTCTGGGAAAGCAAGGTATCAGTCATTCCAAAAGACGTACTTACTCTGTGCTGCATGGGAAAAACAAAACCCTAAAGCCAAAATGTCAGACTAGGTTAACATGTTGGAATATATACAATCATTCAATTGTTTTTGTATATCCAACTGTCACATTTACATTTCTCAGATACATTAGAAGTGTAAAGTTGGAAGTGACTTAATTTAAGTTACTTAAATTAAGTCACTTCCTGACACAGCTGAACATTGAACATTAGTTAAGGAAGATGCCATTTAAAACATTTAAATCTAGATAATCATTAGTAGAACACATGGCATACTTATCTGAGCATTATTTATTCAAAATTCAAGTTAAGTGCTGGAGGCACAGCCACTTAAAGACTTTGTTAAAAGTGTCATTGGTAGATATGATGGAGATAAGGGAAGGCAGAGTCATAATTTTCTAGAGTCTGATCCTATTTAGCATTGGCACATTCAGAAATTAAGCTATACAAATTCATTAAAAAGTGAGTAAGAGGTGGGGAAATACATTAAACATACAGGAAAATGATTTATTAGTGAAAATATGCTGCAGATTGTTTATCTGGCAAGTAAATATTATTATTCATTTGAATGGGAGACCTTCTGGTATATTCTGAGAATAAATGAATATCAGGAATTGGGTTGGTGTGCCTGGAACCAAGAGGCAAGACACTGAATTTTGAGAATTGAGCTCCAAGCCAGGTATGATAACATATTTCTATAATCCAGGCATTTTGGAAGGCTGAGGCAGAAGGATCACAATTTCAAGCAAAGCTTGGGCACTTTGGTGAGACCCTGTTTAAAAGAAGATGGGGATACAGCTCATTGTGAAGGCCATAGATTCAATCCCCAGTGCTTCAAAAGAAAAAAAAATCAATTTTCGCTGTCCTCAAATACTTCCTTTTCTGTGCTCAGAGTTTCTGATGAAGTGGCTTGGAACTGTCTATTAAAAGAGCAGCAATACCTGTAAACAGTGCCAAGGACTCCTGCAATGTCATTCTTCTCCATCTCTCAGGATGATACAGATTTGGATTTACCATAATTAGTTGCATCACTCCCTTTATTATAAAACTACCTATCAACTGAGATGAGATATAAAATGTAACCTCATCTCCAGTTTGGTAAGTGCCAGAATAAAGTCGGCCTGAATAATTTCAAGCCTTTCTCCCTATAGTATTGTGTGGATCTCAGAGAGAAAAACTTAAGTGTCTCAATATATTTTAAGACCTAGGCCTTCTACATTCTGTTTTTTTTTTTCCTTCCAAATTTTTGTGGAATGGATATTCCTCTTAAGGACAGACATTGAGATGCTAAGCCATAGACTCCTGACAATAATTAAAACCATTTCCGAGTTATACTTCTTTGCCTTACTGAACTTTTTCTTTTCATGTTTATTTTAATTAATACAAATTTCAGATGGCAATATTGTTTCTTTAATCACTGCCCAATGTAGGTGACACTGGAGTTTAAAATGTAGTTTTATGATCTTTTCCATAGCATCTGAGTATCTGTTTGGTGCTTCATATAGAAAGTCACTGCCAGTTGGCACCAAGAACCAATAGGCACAACACTGCTTAATTCTCTTACAATTTTAATGTAATTGTAGAATCATAGAATGCTTTAAACTACACAGGATAGTCATGTGTAGCCTTCCTCCATTTTTTCCCATTGGTAACATACTGCATACTTACAACAAAATATCAAATCAGGAACTTGACATTGGTCTCATCCACAAATCTATTCAGATTTTACCGATTTTACAAGCATTCATCTCTGTGGGCATGCAGATATGTGTAATTCTACACTTTCTTGCAAGTTTTAAGAATTTGAACTGGGTCAGTTCTTATACAAGACATCATTAATACAAATATGCAGGGCTTAATTTAAACCAACATACTTTTAAAAAAACTGTCATTTTAGAATTGCTAAAAATTTTATGCTTCTTCTTAACATCTTCCTCAGACAGCTTTCAGATGCCTGTAGTTTCAGATACTTGTAGTTAGTGGATGAAGTATTATATAACAAAAACATATATAGTAAGTTTTCCCATGTACCTATGTAAAAACATTTATTTAAGTTCTACGATATATTAGATGCTGTTCTATTTACTAGGGAAAGATACAGTAAGCAAAACTACGTTCTTGATTTTTTGCTCTTACACCTTAGTAGGTAAAAGTCAGAAACTAGAATAAAGTGGAAAACTCTCTAGCTGACAGTAAGTGCTATGAACAAAACTAAAGTGGGACTGGGTGTAAATGAGTGCTAGTTTGTACCAAAGGATTAGAGACTGTTTCTCCAATAAAATGGCATTAGGCAGCAGCTGAAGGAAAGATGGACAAAAGCATCCTGACATGAGGAAGAACATGTAAAATTGTCCTGAGTCAGGGGTTTGTGAGTTTGTGGGCTCAAGGAGCCCAGTGTGACTATACTAGTGTGAGAGAGGGTGACTATAGAAGGATTTGGGGTCAGAGAAATGACAGGGGCCAGATTACTGGGGTTTTATAAATCATAGATCTTACTCTGAGTGAACAGTGAAGATTTTGGGCAGATTTAAGCAAAGCAATGATAGAACTTACAAATTATGAATATTGCATGGGTTACTTCATGAAAAACTATTTAGAGAGAACAAGAATAATAACAGTGGATCAATTAAAAAACTGATAGCAATATAAGAAAAATTTGGTGAGCACTGTTACAATATTATAGTAATGGATATGCAGGAAAGATGGTGTGGACAGCATTCCAGAGTGATTGGATTCTAGATATATTTCAAAGGAAAATGTAACAGGTTTTCTTAAGCAAAGTGTATATGAAAAATGAGGAAAAGAGGACCTAAGGATAAATACAAAGTTTTTGGATTGAGCCACCAAAAAGGTGAAATTTCTGTTTATAGAAATGAGGGAGTCTGTGAGGATCAGCAGCATATAGAGAAGGAACATGGAAGTCAATAGTTCAGTTTGGAACATGATAAGTCTGAGATGGCTATTAGGTACTCCTGCAATGGAATACAAATATGGAATTCAAGGGAGGGATCTGGGCTTTATCAGCAAAAGAGAATATTAAGAGCAATGGCTAGGGCCGGGAGTTTGGCTCAGTAGCTTAAGCACCTGCCCTGGCAGGCGTGAGGCTGTGAGTTCAATCCCCGGTGCCGAAAAAAAAAAAAAAAAAAAAAAAAAAGAGCAATGGCACTGGATGAGAACCAATAGAAAAAGGGGTTAGTTTATTTAAATTTTTGTTGTTTTATTAACATATACTACTTGTATATATTAGTTGGATTCCTGTGTTATTTCCACACAGACATATAGCATACACTGATCAAATCCAACCTGCTTTTATCCTTCTTTCTGTACCCCTTTCCAATCTTTATTAGTCACTATTTTACACTGACTTGTTGGGGCTGGGGATTTAGATCAGCAGTTCAAGTTCTTGCTTGGTAAGCACAAGATTGTAAGTTTGATCCCCGGTACAAAAAAAAAAAAAAGTTGACTTCTTTTTTTAGCTCCCACATATGACAGAGAACATGTACTACTTGCTTTTGTCTGTCTTGCTTAACTTAACACGATAGCCTCCAATTCATGCGCTTTTGTTGTTGTTGTTGTTTTTGTTTGTTTGTTTGTTTTTTGGGTTTTTTTTGCAAATCATAGGCTTTTTTTTCTCAGGAAGGGGACTTTCAATGAAGAGAAGAGCTATTGCTCTGAACCAAAGAATGTTCTAAATTATTTGTATTTAGTTGCTCTTTGAATTTTCACAATGTCTGTAAAAGGTGGGTATTGTTCTTCCCCCAACCTCAACTTTACAGAATTGAAAACTGAAATTCTGGGGACTTACAGAATTTGTCCAAAGTGACACAGCAAAGATTGACTCCACAGACACTCTGCCTATAGAATGCTCACTTTTAAGAACTATATTGATAAATCTCAAAATTTAATCCGTATGTAAGATAAGACACTCATATACATGATGACTTAGCAGAAAATAACTGGTAGCAGGTATTCAAGGGATTCATACTTTGCTGGGGCAGGAGAATAGAAGAATTTCTTTCCTCAGAGAAAAACTCCTGTAATAAGCTGTCTTGCTGTTCTGTACATCATTAGCTGCCAGCAGTGAAGCAGAGCAGAGGTTACAAGAGCTGCCTCATGTTCCTGGCTCAACAGTGGTTCTTGTGTTTGTATTGCATTAAGGTCAATCTTTGGTACAACTGCACACTGTTGGACGGAGACTCTTGAATGTGAATCAGACCATATCTCCAACATGAGTTATTCTATGATGTTGTTTACCATTCGTGGTTAGGCCGAGTTCCTTTATTTATCAGACACATATTTCCAGTGTGCCTTATGAAATAGGTGTTGGGGATAAAATGATAAATAAAGTAGAAATAATTTCTTCTTTATTGGATGAGCTTCTCTTCTTGCTGAAAATTAAAGATTATGCACAAATACACCGATGGATAAATAGAATAATTATAAATTGTGATAAACTCTGTAGAGAAAATAATGAAGAAGCTAAAACACCCCGTAATAGGGAGATGTAGTTGGGGTAGATAAAAAACACCCTTGAGAAAAACAGTGTCTCAAAAATCAGTTTAAGCCAATATCTGAGGGGTTGAACAGGAAAGTTCAATGAAATGATAGAGGAAAGAGGAGGACATTCTGTGCAGTAAAGGTAGCAAGAGGCCAGAGGCTCTGAGATTTCAGAATGTTTGGATTTGGAGGAATAATTCAGACGATGAATTAAGAAAATCCCAGTTTGTTGCTGTTTTTGTTTTTGTTTTGCAGTAGAATGTTAGCATATAAAATCAACTAATCTAAAATGGCTTGTATTTTGCTTTGCATCTATAGTCCATTAGGATAGACAGAGATTAATATTAATTCCACAAGTCTAATATTTGTATGACTGGACAAAATACATTAGCTTTGAAAAGGTTACGAAGACCTGGCTATGTGTGTCCACTTGAAGTCAATATTTATTCAGTCTAATTTGGGGGAAAGTGCTCTTCTGCAGTTGAAGTAGCAAGTTCTTGCATAGTAAACTGAACTTGGCTTCAGGTTATTGGCCCAAATGAGCAGCTCCTAGCTGATTTTCCACCCCTCATGATAGGCAGAACCCAGGGCTGAGCATCTCTCTGCTGTTTTAGCCAAGTGCTTTTCTAATCAGATGCAATAATAATTTTATTAATCAGTTTCCAAGGTATGAAAGGATGGCAAGAAATTTTCCCATATAAGAAAGAGCATATCTAATTATCTTCTTCTCTAAATATTCACACAGATAAGCAGGTTTGTCAGTCTTTGTTCTTTCTGTTAGAGATAGGAAGCCAAGATGAACTACATTATTCCTTGTGTGTTCATTTATCAGCCGAAAAGACTAGGAAAGGCTTTGTGTAGAATGAATCCAAGAACATGGGTAGCATCAGTTTCTCTTTTATTCTCTGTCTTCCAAAAGACTTGATTCTTCCTTCCTCTTTTGAGTTTATCCCACACTGATTTTTGAAAATTCTGTAAGAATTTGTTGAACACCTATGTATGTGTGAGAAACTGTTTTACACTCTCAAACAGAGTTGCATTGTACTCAGACTAGCTCCACATATGAGTATTAAAGAACTCCACAGCCTCTACACCCTTTGGTGGAACATAAAAACAGAATTTAAATTAAAAATAATTCTTACATAATCTAATTTCTGATAATGAAACATCCTATTAGAAAAGCAATGCATGATAAAGTAACAGACTATGACTATAGGAAGAGACTAGATCACTCTAAATAACATGGTGAAATATCTTCTGTTTCAGAGGTGACATTTTGAGATCTAGAAGTCTACATGGAAGCAATCATTCAGAGATTAAGATAAGAAACATCCAGGAATAAGCTTTAGGAAACATAAAGATTCTAAAATAAAAATGATAGATTGTGTAAGAGACAAAGCCCAGCCTCATATGAGTAAAGCTGAGACCTACTGGGAAAATAGTGAATAGAATTGCTACTTTAACTCCATGAGGACCCATTATCTCGGGCGTTATCATCCACGGTAAGAAGTAGAGATATTATTTTAGGTTTAAACGGAATATTTTAGCAATGACTGAAAGAGTCAAGTTTAATACTTGAAAGTATCATTCCAATGGAGATCAGGCTGTAAGAGGTGAAGAGTGGAAGTACAGACACCAGTGAGAAGGCAGACGCTTAAACCCTAGAGAGAAATTACAGTGTTTTGGACTCACCTGAAAGTGGAAGGTTTGCAAGAAGTTATTCAATCTGAGCTATATTTTGAAAGTAGAGTTGAAGGGAATTGCTGATGGATTGGATGTGGGAACTCTGAGAGGAATAAACTATGCATTCGCAAGCTATTTCCCTGAGCAGATGATGGTCAGTTATGCCATTTTCTTAGAAAAACTTAGAAAGGGATCAGTTTAAGGAATGTGGTTGGGAAAAATCAAACATCCAGTTCAATCTGCCCATCAATCATAAAAAGAGAGACAATAAGTTGACAGTTGCCATCAGAGTCAATGTCCAAAGATGGCTGAACAGAAATAGAGATTTAGGGTTTCCAGCATTAAAAATAAAATTTCATATCAAGGGACATGGCTGAGGGCAATTCTCAATCCACATCCCTTTAACTCAGCAAACTGATGAGGGGAGAGAACTCATTCCAGTGTACATACATGCTCCTCTATGTATGTGTATTATTACTACTAAATATTTTGAATTGTTATTCTGCCTTCAAAAATCCAGCTAATATCTTAGGGTAGTGAATCCATGAAGTTGAACAATTTCACAATGAGAATTAAGAAGCAAACAGTAATAAAAATGCTGAAATACTGGACTCAAGGAACAAGAATATAAGTATTATTATGAAAGCTCTCAGGCAGTGATACTGTTGTGGTTTGTGTTTAGATTCCTCCTTCCTACAAAACCTCACGTGGTCATAGAGCTTTTTCAGAAGTGGCTGGATCTAGAGTGTGTGACACTGGGATTGATTTATGGTGCATTGCTAGGCTCAAGGCACTAGGATGAAGGGTGTGAGTGCTAGTCACATAAGTAGTCTGGATAAGATAAAAGGAGCAGAAAAACACTGTTAAGGCTCCTTGTTGCTTTTGCTACCTTGTGGGCACCATGAATGCCCCTCCAGTGTAACGCCTCTCTGCCAAATGCCACTGGTCTTTAGAGTCAGGCAATATGGACTAAAACCTCAACGAACTGTGAGATACATAAACCTTTCTCCCCTTTAACTTTGGGTGTATGCTATTTTGTCTAAGCAAGGAGAAAAAGTACCTAAGATGGACAACATTGTCTTCCATTTTCCATAAGACAATTACCCATGAATACCAAGCCCTATACTAGGCCCTAAAGAGACACAGCAAAATTCAATATTTTGACCTATTCTGAAATTTGGCCTGAAATTTTTTTATAATCATTGTCACAATTGCAGTATAATCAATGTCACATTTATCAATATTCCTTGATAATACACTATCAAGGAAAATTATGAAAATAAAATAAAATGCTTTACTTCTTTTTCTTGACTAAGGAAATATTTTCAGAGTTGAATAATTTCCCCATTCCTGCTTCCTTTTATGCATATCTGTGGGCAAGGATCTCCTAGCAAAGCAGTTCTATTCCCACAACAGACTGTGACTTCCCCTGGCGTTGCATGAAACTTCACGTGTGCTAGGCAACACTATTTTCCAAAGCTCAAGCTAATTATGTGAGATTTATCTATGTGGAAACAGGGATTAAGCATGCAGAAAAAAATTGGGAAAATTTATTTAGTGGCTGTGTTTAACAAAGGATAATGAAAACAGAGGTTATACCCAACAAAATCTTTCCTAAAATAAATACCTGACTACAGAAGAGAATCAGGAGCCTTTTGTTGGTGCTTTTATCCTGGCCCAACAGAAACTTCTACCAAAAATGCAGAAATATAAAACAGGCAAATCTGCCTTTAAACCAGCACTGGGACATCTATTAACCTTATCTCTTTGACAAACTTGTTGCTAAGCTCCTGATTCTTATTTTCTTAGTGGAGTCATTGTAAAGCTAAATAAATAAATAAATAGTTTTATGTTTATGACATGATAATGTTTTATGGCTGGCATATTATTTAAAAGAGCTCTGTAAAATTAATTATTTTATCTGCAAGTTCTAATTTAATCTTTCCAGCTTTACTTTTTTCCAGTATTAGTTGCTTTCCTCTTACTGCCTAATTATACTTTATGTCCTACTTCAGTTTTTGTATTTTGCAATTACTTCATCTAAGGTAGCAAGAAATTCCAGTGTTTTATTTCTGTTAATACAAGGTTTTAATTTTCTCAAATGACAAACTTAATATTTATCTTCTCCTCATATGAACTTATTTGTAATATTTGTTAGATATAATGACCTCAATATTTCAAATATGAGAAGAGAATCTTGAAAGCACTGTATCACAGTCATCTATTATTTATGTGGATGACAAGCCTTTTGTAATAAATCAGGATAAAAAATGTCTGTAATTTGTTTGTTAAGGCAAATTTAGTATATTTTCAGAGTTTATTTAGCAGAAACTTCTTCAGTTTAAGCTACCATCCCCTTACTGGATGAGCCAGTTCTTCAAAGTGTAGGTGCACTTTGTGCTTTTGAAAGGTGGCTGCACACTGAGTATGGGAACTATCTGGCTGCTCAGAGGTCTGTGTGAGAGGCAGGGTTAAATGAGATCAGAGTAACCTTCTTCCATTCTAAGGCAACCGCTCTGATGGTGGCCACAGCTCCTCTGGAGTCTGAAGACCTTGGGGTAAGCCTATCCCCTACAAGTGAGCTGAGTATGTTGCTTTTCCAAGCAGCTTAGCTTTCCCTGGGTTTCCTGTGACTCTTCTCAGTAATCTCTCCTCCCTTACTGTTCACTTTTCTGTAAAACACAGATAAAACAATGCATGCTACATTACTAAGAACACTAAATGAGCAAAGAATGCAAAACATTCGTTGCACTTCCATGATACAAAAGTGGACTACAAAAATGCTTATTAAAATCTTTCCATGTTAAGCACTGAAGTCAGCCATCAGGATGAAAGCTTCCTGAATAGAGAGCCAGAGCATGGCCTTTTGTTGTATTTACACTACTGTATAAATGCAGAGTTTCTACTTACCTTACTTGGTTTGCAGAGGACATGACTCTGGGCACCTTCAGGTTTCCTCTTCACTCTTTTGTACCTTACCCTGTACCTGCAAGGCTGATCTGTGCAAACAGCATCAAGAAGCTCCCTGCCATCCCAGCATCCTACTGAGTCTAACCAAGTGGGTACTGGCCCTATATGGGAAGGAAGAAAAAAAATCAAGTTATTCTTTACCTAGACCCTTTGTGGCAGAGTCCTTGTAGCCTATTTTGCCTTTACTCATAATTCTTGAAGTTGGAACTCCTGAGATGCATCCTTGTTCTCAGTTCTCCCTTTCTCTGGCTCCTTTATGGTTCCTCTTACCTTTCAAAACTAGAGCAGGTTATTGCCCTGCCAGACATCAGTAGTAATGAGAAACTGCAATCATGGTGTCTTGGCTACTTTTCTCTCATTGTTGAGACAAAATACCTGATGCCCAAAATGAAGGAAGGAAAGCTTCACTTATCTTACAGTTATTGGAGGTTTCAGTCCATACTCAGCTGACTCCAAGGAAGGGTGGCATGGCTGAGGGGCAGCAGTTCACGGCAGCCACAAACGACAAGAGTGCAAAGGCAAAAGAGAGAAGCACACCTCCCTCCCTCCCCCTTGGTATGCTGGCTCCCCGCCCCTGGGCACGTGCAGCCCTCACACCACTGATTCCAGCACTAGACAACAAACCAATCACAAATGCTAGACTTAACCGCCTCCGTGACTACATGAGGCTTGCAGGGCCACCCAGATACAAACCACAGCACATAGTATCTGTCAGTAGATACGCTTTAAATTCCTCAGATTCCTCTCCTGGTTGTTTCTGTTTTGCTGCCTTAATTGTGCAGACTATACAGACATAATTTGAAAGGGAAGTTTAATGCTACATGCTAGGTCTAGAGAGAGTTCAGGTGATTTTTCTTTCTGTTATGAATTCATTTTTTTTTTGGTGGGGGGAAGCAGCTGTACAAATAAACACTTACAAAATAAATACAGTGAAAGACTCCAAAGTTGGGGTCTCCACAGAGGCAATGTACAGTTCTTCAGTTTAAGCTGTGGCCATAATGATGATTTTTCATTCCTGGCTTGGCTCACACCTCTGTTAAGTGTCATGTGCACTACACAACTGCTTCCCTGCTTCTCTCTCTGTTGCGTGTCTGGTAAAAATCGCTATTCTGTTTACATCATGCAGTGATAATTTTCACTGGCCATGGAATAAAATACAATCTCCTCGGCATGAGAAATACAATGTTCTCCTACATTTGTCCATTAGCTAATGCCCTGGTCTCACCTTGGACTGTACAACAATTTAAAACCCATGTAGAAATAAATAAGATTCCTGACCCACACTATATCCAAAAAATGGAGTCTATGTGAATTAAAGACCTAACTGTGAAAATTACCTTTAATAATTTTAGAAAAAGTATCTTTACAAGCCGGGTGTGGTGGTGCACACCTTTAATCCCAGCACTCGGGAGGCTGAGGTAGGAGGAGCATTGTGAGTTCGAGGCCACTTGGGCTACAACGTGAGCGCAAGGCCAGCCTGAGCTACACAGTGCGACCCTGCCTCAAAAAAAGCAGGGCCAGGGGTTTGGTTCAGGGGCTTAAGTGCAATGTTGTCTGCCAGGCGCGATGTTGTGAGGTCAATCCCTGGTGCCACAAAAAAAAAAAAATCAATCAATCAATCAATAAATAAAATAAACACATAAATAAATACCTTTACAAACTTTATCAGAGAATGGTTTCAAAATAAGACACTATGAACACAAACTGTAAGATAATTATTTATAAATTTGACTATTACTGTTAAAATTTATCAAAGAACATTATTAAAATTTTAAAAATACAAACATTAAAATGAGATATTAAGGTACAAATAAGCAACAGAATAAAAGCAATATCAGCAGCAAAAGAACCTCAACATATTGGTAAGAAAAAAATAACAGTTTAATTAAAAGAATTACAAATTTAACAGCAGAAATGTAATGGTAAAAGAAACTTGAATACCAAATAAACACAAAAAAATATTTTGTTTCACGTGAATTTACATTTTAACATAATTCAGTTAAAATATATCTATACCAATAAGGTTTACAAAATTGTCAAAGTTTTGTTAGTGGTTGGAAGAATGTATAATAAAAAACACTTATAATTAGTGTGAAACAATTTAGAAATATCTGGTAGAGTTGAAGAAGCAAAACATCAGGTAACAACTAGTATGGTTGAAATATTCATCCCCTATGTAGTGTCTCAGTTCCCTGGATATGATCTGGGAAAAGGTTCTGGCACATTTACACAGACACTTGTGTAACATACAGGTAAAATATTAAGAAGCACTATGTGTAATAATGGGGAAAAAGCTGCAATGGTAAAAGTGCTTAAACTGTGTTTTCTTAAAATTTAATAGATAAATGTGATGTCTATTGAATAAAATAAAATATTGAAGGAGCTGGAACTACATATCAAAGTGGATAAACATCGTGGCATACATTTGAACAAAAAAGCAATTTTCTAAAGAACACATTGCATGTGGATATTAAAATATATTAAATATTGCTTTATGTTGTTTGGAATAAATATGTATAGTAGAAGCATAAAAATGAATATGTATAATAGAAGCATAAAAAGTGTCAAATTTGGAAAATTAGTTACTTCTAACACAGAGTAAGAGAAAGGAATATATCAGATTGGGTATCTCAATTCTGCTGGAAATTCTGCTTTTTGAGGTGGTAGTGTTTTTAAAATTATTCCTGATGCCTCTTATACATATTGCATAGTATATCATAATTAAAAATAGGCATAATGGCTTTAAAAAGTATTTTAGTAAGAGTTGAATGAAGTGCACATGTCAAACAATTAGCAAAGTGTTGAACGATGCCAAATAGACATTAAAGGATATTCTATTTCTTCCTTTCTTTATGCTGTAGGTGGGAATCACTCTCTGTGGCATCCTTCTTTATTTTGATAAGTGAGGAGTGCGGTGATAAATGTATGGACTCTGAAATATAACCTTCGTTCAAACATATGATGTCAATCATACCTGATCTTCTATCTAACATCAATTTCTTTGAGCCTTGATTTTCTACATCTGGACAATGGGGAGAAATTGTTTATGTTGCAAACTTAGCTCTATGTTGAGGTGACCCAGATAAGATTCTTAGCGTAGTTACTGGCACAGAATAAGATTCAATAATGTCAGGTTTTTGCTTACCAACCAGATAAATGTCTTACCCCTGGTTACTGGTAGTTACAAATACTAAGATTAAGAGTTATAGTTTAGAATTATTTGTTACGTGTCATGCATTGGCCAAATTAC
Source organism: Dasyprocta punctata (assembly GCA_004363535.1). NCBI lineage: Eukaryota > Metazoa > Chordata > Mammalia > Rodentia > Dasyproctidae > Dasyprocta > Dasyprocta punctata. Next base: position 47,655 of record RJWM01001793.1, read on the forward strand.
ATTTTTAGTAAATTATCTCATTTAGTAACTGATAAATTAGGAGTCAGTTGCTAACATTAACCAATTTAAATGTGCAGACATGAAGGCATAAGGCTTCACAGAGCTCAAAGACAAAAATAGAAGAATAAGGATAGAAATATTTTTGATTACTGCCAATGTCCAATGTTCTGCCTATTAGTTTCGTAACTTTTACTGAATTCCACCCTGTGCCTTAAAAATATGTGGCAAAAGTGGAAAAATTAAACACTGGTACTTTTTATTGACAAATGAAGCCATTGTCATTGAAACATAAGATGTCTTTGTTTTTTTCTTTTCCTGTTGGTTAATGTTCCTTTTCTAAATGAGTGTTACCATGGAGATAATTATCAATATAATCTATGTTCACTGGAATTTGAGCCACTCAGGACAGTCATTCTTTTTGCACAGAAGTTTGTTTAGAAGTAAAATCTGCTGCAGGTCAATCCAGACAGTGTAGATGCTTTGGAGTGTTAAATCTGCTGTATGTGACCTAACCAGCAATTTGTTTAGATTTAACCATGTTCGCTTTTTAATAGAACACTGCTTTGGGGGTTTGTAAGTAACTCAGTGAAAAAAATCAATGAAACTAGTTGCTTACTATTGTGTCAGTAAATAATCAGCTGATTTAAAAAAGCTTTCAATCCATGGTTCTACCACATATATATTCTGTGAAAGGGGCACTTTATGCAGTTTGAAATACAGAAGAAACAATTTCAGGTGTGACTGTGTGCGTGCATATGTTGGAGGGAGGTTATATTAGAACTGCATTCATTTAAAATTTCTACAGTCAGCATTTGCAAAGTTGTGTTTCATCAGAGTTTATAGAGACTCTTGAAGTCAGTGCCAATAAAGTAAATAGAGTATCAATCTCTCTGTAAACCTAAATCACATAAATCCTGTATCGGAGAAAACTAAACACTTGTACATTTGGTTGTTTAGTTCTGCTTTGAAATTATATAGGTTAGAGTCAAGTAATGTCATGAATATTATTGCAACAAGACTATATCAATAATCTCTTTTCATTTCCAAAGATCAAAAGACTAGTATAGAATCCACAGGAACTATGAGTGTAGAGAAGGATAACTACTCTTATGTCCAGATTACTTCTAGCCTTTAGCTGTGCAAAATGTTTTTAGTCTGCTAACATCTGTCTACTAACTTTATCAGTGGAGTGGGTCATGTGAAATAATTTTCCCATAATTAATTTAACCTTAGTCTGAAACTGGGTTTTTCTGGCCATCAATATCAATTTTATAGTTGCAGGCACTCTTCAATGATGCAAACCAATGGAATGCAAGTAGTTCTAAATCCCTACCCCATTTCTACATCATGCAGTTTAGCATTTCATAACATCATACATGGACATGCATCTTATTATCCTAGATGTGTACTGCATTGTTATGCTTTGGGTCTAGATGTCCCCCCAAGTCTCATGTAGTCATAGATGGAAATTTTTGAGAGGTGGCTGGATCCTAGAAAGTGTATTACTCTGGGATCAAGGGTGTGCGATTACTAAATCAGTCCACTGATTGGTTCGGCACCTCCCTAATCTCTGCAGTCCAGTTGCAATATAAAATGGGCAGGAAGATACTGTTAAGACACCTTGTTGCTTTGCTACCTTCTATCTACCATGAACTGTTGCCCCTTTGCCATGTGCCACCTTGCCGTGGAGCCAGTGGATTATGAACTGAAACCTACACAACCTGCAAGCTAAGTAAGCCTTTCCTCCTTTACCTTTGGATGTCACTTAGTTTGTCTCAGCCATGAGAGAAGGGTAACTAAGACACGCATGGTCTTTGAATATGTTCTTAATCTACTCTACAGATATAAATTGTTGAGAATATTTATTTTTAATGTTATTCTTTACAAGTATTTTGGTTATACAAAATGGTATCAATGAATTTATGAATTAACAAGACAATAGATTGTTAGTTATGTAGAATTTATGAGCTCTCTGTTGGACTTTAATTTGAATGAAAATAACTAAATGAGTTGTCAGTTGTCAAAGTTCCATTATTGGCATTCTTATAAACAAACTTAACGATCTGCTTCTTGTTTTGTTTGTTTTGTTTTCCTTACTGAGATTTTATGAGCTGTCATATGAATCATTTCTTCCACAACTTATTATGTTCCAGACTACTGATTAAACAGTGAAGATATAGCAACTAGCAAGATAAAGTCCCCACAACTGTGGGACTCCCTTATTCATGAAGAAAGAAGACATCTGACAAATTATGACATTTATTTTCCTTTAGGCCCCTTAAATGAAGGAACTCACTGTTTTTCAAATAACTGAAATTTTACCATACATCAGGTGGGAATTTCAGTTGTGTTTAATGATTTTATCTTGCAGCCTTCTTTCAGTGTATCCAAAAAATGTTAAAGAATTTAATCTTACATTTTTGCAAGCTAGTTAGCAGCATATTGATGTCCTCATTGAAAAGGGCCCAGACCTGAATACATCAACCAGCTACAGTATAAATGGGAACACAGCTGTTTAATTGACTGCTATACTAAATCAAATAAAACTTTCTGAGTAATTAACTAAATTTTGCCAAAATTCAAAAGTGACTATGACAAAGTCATGGCTCTCAAAAAATTGACAGTCAGGTCAAGAAAACTGCCTTAGAGCATAATGTTAATTAATTTCAGTTAATTAGTTCTGGACTAAGTATGTGCGACTTGATCCATGTAATACTTGAATAGTCTAAGTCACACAATAAAATTATTTATCGGTTATGGACACAGTAATATTAGTTAACTTTTTCCATCCCACATTATTGCTGCCCTGCAAGTGATAAAAGTCCAATTAATATTTTAAGAATGGTTAAATTTACTTTCTTAACCAAGAAAAAGCAATGGTATTGTATACTTGTACTACTTCAGGGCTTTATGGATTGGTGGATTATAACTTTACACTGATGTAAATTTTGTTTATTGCATTGGAATCAAATATTAAGCATATTAGGAATTTGAACTCCAACATGATTTGTGAAGATGGAAAGGGGATTTGAGGTCAAGGGGAAAAGAGGACTGGGGAGTGGAAAGGAAGGTAAAAACCATTAATATAGCCGGGCGTGGTGGCGCACACCTTTCATCCCAGCACTCGGGAGGCTGAGGTAGGTGGAGCGTTGTGGGTTCGAGGCCAGCTTGGGCAAGACTGGCCTGAGCTATATAGTGTGACCCTGCCTCAAAAAACTAGGGCTGGGAGTTTGGTTCAGCAGCTTAAGTGCCTGTCTGGCAGGCGTGAGGCTGTGAGTTCGATCCCGGTGCCACAAAAAAAAAAAAAAAAAAAAAAAACAGCAATTAATATGTAAAATGTATATGCACGAGTCCCCCAAGATAAATGTAATTATTCTGTATCACAGATGTACGGATGTATGCTAAAAAGTGATATTGTATAACTTTTAAACTGCCATTTTCCATGTAATTATTTATAAGAAATGCTGCAAGAGTTATGAGTGGAATGAAAACTTATGTAATGAAAACATAAAATGGCATGAGACAGATAATAATATAGAAATAAAGCACACATAGTCAGGCCCAGGATGAAATTTTCATGTTAGTGTGGAGTTACAAAAGTCTTCACAAAAGCTTTGACCTGAACTTGGAAATATTTATAAGATTTCTTTAAAAGGAAATATTTTACATGAGTAGAGCAGAGGTTAATTTCTTAAATATTTACAAATTTCTGATAGAATATCCATCAGTTAAATATTAATGAAATAGCAAGTCAAAGCATGCTCTCCATTCCGGATAATAGTAATATCATTTACTGGAACTCTAATAGTGGAGATATTAGGGTCACAATTCCACAAGCTGTTCTAATTACTGATCTAAGTGAACAGAAATGTATGTATTGGAATTTAAATGATTACCAGTATTTTGCTAATATCTCAGGCCCTATCATGAATTTTTCTCTGGAAGTGATAAAATTCTGTTGCATTATGTTGGAATTGGAAGCAAGCACTGAGATTTTCTTTAGTAGTAGGTCACCAAAAACTTGGGAAGGGAGAAGGATCTGCATGGTCCATGTTTTAAAAATACTCCACAACCAGGACTTCAACTAAACATAGTCCCTGTACTCTATTTGCAGAATAGAATGGTCACATATTATGAATTTAGAATGCAAGTCTGAAGGCAAAATTTTTGCTATAAAAATAAGTGCTATTTTTCAGTACTAAATCTTAAATATAAAATCAGTGTTGTTAAAATAGCTTTTTTAGACAGTTTAACTATCATCTTAAATATGTAAAATAATTAGAATAACTGAACGATGTCTTGCAAATATTCTGCCTTTCATTAGTAGACACTTTAAATCCTAGCTAACAGCATACTTCTGCACTATGGCAAGATGAATAAAATCATAAGCCTATTGTTTCAGGAATTTCAGTATGTTAATTATCATTCAGACCAAATAAAATCTGTAGATTTTTTTTTTTTTTTGTACCAGGGATTGAACTCACAACCTTGTGCCTGCCAGGCAGTACAATCTGTAGATATTAATTGGACACCTAAGTACTAGATGGCTGGGAATACATACAGAAGTACTAGTTTTTCCCTCAAAAAGTCACAAATAAGACATAACATAGTTACATAAGAATTAAATAAAAATAAAAAGTAGATAACTTTGTAAGTGCTCCAGAAAAGAATTAAACATGTATCAAAAGGAAGTACATTACCATTACAGTAAATTGTTTGCTCAGACTACTCAACAGTGTCTTTTTCAGTTGCTAAAACAGATAAATGAAATTGACTCAAGCAAGCCCAGAAATGCATGTGCTTCCAGTATTAGTAAAGCATTCTTCTGGTGCACCTACAAGAACCTTTGGTGTGTGTGACAGTGATGTGAATAAGGAAAACGCATGCTGAACGTGCCTCAACACCATCCAGGGGCCCTGGATGAAACTAGAAATGGAGGAAAGGGAAAAGTCGTGCTTTCTCTCTCTCTCTCTTCTCTCTCTCTCTCTCTCTCTCTCTCTCTCTCTCTCTCTCTCTCTCTCTGCACAACCTTGTCTTGGGTCCTTTTCTCCTACATACATTCCCATTCTTTCTATTCACCCTGGCATGATGTGTCTGAGAACCATGTTCTTGACCTCTAAAACTATAAATAAGTTTCTTTTCTTTCTAAATAGTGTTTCCTTGGGAGTTTTGTTACAGTGGTGAAATCTGATAAAACACTCCCCTTTTCCAATACTTCTGACAAAAGTTCTATGATTCCTCTCACATACCTGACTCTGATGATGGATTTAATTCTGTGCCAATCACTCTGACTGGCATGGACCAAAGACCAATCTTTACCGCTAAAAGATTATTCATCCTCAGGTGAAGCACGTGAACCACACTGGAATGACGAAGGAAAGGGTGTCTACCCTGGAAACAAGAAAGGCGAATTTTGATCAGGAAAATACTGAAATCTACTACCTTATTTTTTTAATTTCATCTTTTCAAGTACTCTCTGAGGTAGCAGTTATTTTTGCCATTCAGATATAAAGAAACTGAAGCTCAAAGATGGCAACTAACTGTCACATATCCATAATGCCAATAACTGGTACATGTGAGATTCAAATTGTCTGATTTCATAGCACATTCTTTGTATGACATATGTTGTGGTTTGTTTACATTTTCCCCCAAGGCCTTACGAGGTCATGGGAGGTGGACCTTTTGAGGGTGGCTCAGTCTAGCCTTTGTAATTGGTTCATTGTCTAGCATTGGGATTGGCGATGTGAGTGCTGCACCTGCCCAGGTGCAAGTAGCCTGCATACAATATAAGGGAGGGAAGGAGGCATGCTTTTCCCCCTTTTTTGTCCTTTTCACTCTTGTTGCTTGCAGCCACCATAAGCAGTTGCCCCTTAACCATACCACCCTGCCTTGGAGCCAGCTGAGTATGGACTGAAACCTCCAAAAACTGTAAGCTAAATAAACCTTTCCTTCCTTCATTTTGGGCATTGGATATTTTGTCCCACCAAGGAGAGAAAAGTAAATAAGACAACATATGTCACTATTTTCATTACACTTATTACATTAGTAACTGCTGAACAGAGATATAATCAATGTTTCAAATCTAGTATTTAATCTCTACTTTTCACAAAAGTTGAGGTCAGGAGACATTTTCCTGCAGTCTTTGGTTTACTAATTTTATCCTGCCTTAGGGATTTACAGATTTATTTAAAATTTTGATGCCTTGCAATAAAATCCAAGGCAGTGGCATGCAGTATCAAGTACCTATCTTCCTCTTGGTTTAGTTACCAACAGGAACTTAGAAGTGCATATCTTTTTAAGCATGGAACATAGTTTGGTTGACTTGATACACTTTGCGACTAGCACAGTGCCTGACATAAAATAGTCACTGCTCAATATGTTTGGGAAAAAAACGATTCCATAAAGGTAAGTTATTTGTGCTCTTCAACCTCTGCATTTCACACAGATAGAATTAATATAAATCTGAGTCTGTTTCTCATTTCCTGTTTCCTTTGGTCAAGTGGCTAAAACTCTCTGGGGCCTAAATCTTCTTTTCTATGAAAAGGAGATAATAGTCCTCACTTTTGAGTCTATTATAGAGAATTTGAATGATGTATGTAGAGTTATAGGAAACATCCAATAAATGTCAACTATTTTATCATAACTTATTCTGTGGCCCATGGAATAGCCCTAGAAAAAAAAATTACTTAGACATATTTTACAAAAAACTTCAGTAAAATCAATTATTTCCACCACAGGTATATAGACATGTAGCATACACCCAAGGCTTAATTGTTTTCTTTTGTATTCTGACACTGAGATCAGTGAAAATTTACAATTCAGCCATTTGTTATCTATAGCAAAAATGATTTGAAAAGAGTAAAATGTTAAATTTATTTTGGGAAATCAATTCAATCTTCTAGTTCCCCCACCAAAAAATAGCTAGATTGAAAACCTTTGTATTTTAAAATCGATTGCTTCATGTAAGCTAGTCATGCAGTTCTTATTGTTACTTTAAGAAAAGTTACTATTTTTTTTTTTTTTTTGGTACCAGGATCAAACTCATGACCTTGAGCTTGCCAGGTTGGCACTTTGCCACTGATCTATACTTCCAGTACAAGAAGTTACTTTTGACTCACTAATCACCTTTCACTATGGTTATAACTTCTTTCCTTTCAAAATACTTCTGCACTAATTTTGAATTTATACAGAGTAATGTAAGACATTAATAAAATTTTATGGTAAATCTTTTACCAACATTTTCTTTAATTGTTATGTTGGTTGGGATATTTTGAATTGTAAGTCACAGAAACCAGTCAACTGTATCTCAGGAAAGAGAAAGAAGAGAAGTATGAGAGAATATTTTACAAAAAGTGAATATTTATTGGTTTATGTAAATGAGAAGTTCAAGGATAGAGGCTTTGAGCTAGGCTAGGCAAGGTATAATACCAGTGTCAGTTTGATTTTTTTCTAATTAGCTCATTGTTGGACAATCAGAAGAGACTGAGATTGTAAAATAAAAAGCACCATGACTGAAATTGCATTTGACTCACTCAGTCACCCTGGTGGAAAGGGAGCTTCTGTTAGGGTACAGGAGAAGTCCTAGGGCTGAGTAACATTAGCTTGGCTTGCTTTTTTTGCCTTCCCTGAGTTAACCACGGGGTCTGTATGGGTACCATCCTCTGACAAGCCATATCCAAGTGATTCTATTCTTCTGGGAATAGGGGACAAGGCCAAATACAACTGGGTCAAACTTTGGAGAATAGGTGTACCCCATGTAATGGGGTATACTTTGAGTTTTGGAAAATTGAATGAATGCCAGAATGGCAAAAACGTAACAGTGGTATTTTCTGTATTTTAATATTTTTCTACCTCCCATTGTATAAAAAGAAAAAATTGAAATAGTATTTTAATATGGTAATAGAAAGATTAGAAATCACTATCATTTCTGCTACAATTTAAACTGGAGCCTCATATTACCTCATTATTTCTTGAAATTATTGGATTGTGTGTGTACACTTAGATTTTTCCTTTATTCTGGAATTTAGTAGGAACTTGAGACATAAATAATATATTTAATATTCAAATACAAATTTCACTGTGAAGGAATTTGACAGGGATAATTAAATCACACTTTCATAATTTATGGCAAACAGACTAAGTAACAAATACACAGTGATTTCCTAGAGATAACTGATCATCATTTCCGAGTCTTTTGAAAAGAGGTCAATTTGATGACATTCCTCACTGAGACTAATATGACCTCTCCCTGTGATAAGGTTGACCAAACTCCCAACAAACCAGACATTGTTCTGCAACAGACAAAAGGAGGTCACAAGCTAGGGACATTAAAACAGAGTTATTTAATGTGAAACACGGAGGAGGCTAGAAATGACAAATGACAGGAAGGTTTTTATGTCCTGCTCACCTAAAGAGACTAACCTATAATAGATTTTCTTCCTTTTCAGTTTGAGGCAAGAGACTTTGAAGCTATTGTTAGGCCACAGTCTACCTGGGGAACTCAGGCCTGGTCCAAATCTCTGCTATGTAGTGTGAACATATGAGCAGTGGCAGTAGCATAAGATCATAGAGCACAGATATTAATAAATAATAAAATATAAAGTTAGATCAGTGCTGCTTGCAGAGTTGGAGCTTGGTTGATTTAAACAGGCAGAAGAGAAAGCAATGCATTTTTAGTTTCAGACACAATTCATATTCTTAACAACTGCTGTAGTGTGGGACAAAAGCTCGAAATCAAAGTGGCTGTTAATACAGGGGGCAGCATGAATAACCCAATTGACGAGCGTTACACAGGAAAGTTAAAATATCTCTGGTATATAAGGAAGAGCTGCACCAATTCCTGTATGGCAGAAAAGTAAAAGACTTTCTCTCTTCCTCCAGCTCTCCAAAATGAGTACCTAAATTTACATTGTTTTCTAAATTGAATCTTGGATAAGAAGTGAACATCGTGATCATGGTATTTAGGATATCATTATAGTATCATTGTTAATTTAAAATTTTTCAATGCAGCAGAACACAATGCAATAATAAAGTATAACTAGAACACTTTCATGTGGACCATAAAAAAACTGAACTCTTAGTAAAAGTATCACTGGACATGGCCAAGTATTCTGGTACATACCTGTAATCCTGGCACTTGGAAAGCTGAGGCAGGCAAATTTATGCAATTTCAAGGCCGGCCTTGAAAGGGCTACATAATGAGTTTAAGCTAGCTTGAGCTATGTAGCAAGACTCCATCTCAGAAAACAAACACACTGAACATAGAGTCAGAAAAATTAGCTTTGGGTTCAAGAGATGGTGACTCTTCCAACCTAAGTGAATGGGGGAAGGCCTCCTGTCTTTGCTATTGTTTTAGTTACTTTTTTCATCACTGAGACAAAACACCCGATCTCCAAAATTTAAGGAGGAAATACTTATTTGCCTCAGAGTTTGTAGAAGTTTCAGTCCACAATTGGCTGACTTAAAGTCAGGGTGGCATGGCAGAGGGGCATCACAGAGGAGAAACAGTTCAAGGCAGGCAGAAGGAAGAAGGCAGCAAGGCAGTAAGCAGCAAGGTAGTGATGCAGCAACAGCAGCATCCTTCTTTCTGTCCCTTATATTTTATCCAGGTTACACTCCCTGAGGGTCAGTAACACACAGAAGGTGGGGCACACTGAATCCTACCTAAAACTGTGCCAAACCAATCAGTGAACTAATTTAATATTCACATACACTTGATCCCAGCATCATACATTCTAGATACACTCACCTCTGAAAAGCTCCACCTATGACCACATGAAGTTTTGGGAAGACACCTAAAACAAGTAATTACTTTAAAGCAACTACTAGAAAATGACAATGTGAAAAACAAATCCTAGTGGAAGCAAATAAGTGATAAAGGGATAAGCTCATTAGGTGAGGGGAAAACATATCAAGTCTTCCATGATTAAAACAAAATACATTAAGGACCATATAGCACCACATAGATTCTTGAAGCATCCTTCTAAATGACAAAGACTTTTAATTTGCTTTCAGATTTTTGAGGTTCTTTTACGAAAAAATCTCTATTGAATGTTTCTGAAAGAAGGGGGGCTAATTCATGGTCATAGGCCATGCATTTCTTCATGGAGTTGAAGGAAAAAATGAATGTATGTGTCTGCGCAGATAGATGCATGCGCACACACACACACACACGCACACACACGCACATATGTGGTTAGAAGAGTGTGTTGAATCAGCTTGAAAATCTAACTGTGCCAGCTTTGAGCCACAACAAGGTTAATCATGACGTTTTGCATCTGCAAGTCCAATTCACATTTCTTTATGTGAAAAGAGGAAAGGGCATGTGTGATTCCTACACTTATTTACATTATTGCCAAAATCTTATCAACTGTTACAGATTTCCATACTCACACAACATCAACCTCTCTTTTCCTAATGCCTGCATCAATTATTTTAAAAGAAAACTTGATCTAGCCTTGAGGACTTCCTCTTTTTTGCTAATTATTCTGAATTCAGAGGGCTCTCATTGGCCAGTCTGGATTTAATTCCCATATCTATGGCTTGAAGGAACAAATAGGAGTACTAGTCTCAAAAATAGCACATAGAATTAAGGATGGGTGCTTCCTAAAAGGAAAGGAAATAGGAACAATTTTTTAAAGAAAATATCAATAATAAAAGCTCTTGAAATTACTATAGATGATTTAATCAGTTTGCAACATATTTTATAAATATATAGATAGAACAAAGAACACCTCGTTTTTAATATGGTCAACTTCACATTCCTTAGTCTGCCTGGTTACTCTTGCACTGCCATATTTCATTTGGGATGGTAGAGTTTGCTGTCAGCAGCCCATAAACTGAGAAGAGGAGGCCCCTTATCTGGTACTTTGTAATGTTATCGAAGCTAGAAGTGTATGATTTTGAAGTTGGGGAAATCAAATGATCCTATCCACCAGAATGGGATTCATGGAGAGAACTAAAGTATTAGTTCCTTTTTTATTGCATAGCAGAGCTTTGACCCTGCTCTGAAAGCAGGACTTTACACAGCAGGAATGCACAGTGGCTCACCCCATAATATATGGAACCCATGGTGAAAAACCGGTGCAGCCTGCAGTGAATTTTAAGATAAATTTTATAAAAAAGCAAACAAACATTTTTTTCAGATCTCATCAGCAATATCTTAAATGTAGACAAACACTATAAAAAACTGTCAAAAGAAGGCATACAAATGGCCCAGGTAGATGAAACAATGCTCAGTATAATGAGCTATACTCAAAATGCAAAATACAACCAAAATAAAATGTCATCTCATACCTTATTAGAAGGCCTATTTATTGAAAAGACTTAGTATATCAAGTATTGGCAAGAATGCAGAGAAAAGGTGATCCTTGTACACTGTTAGCACAAATGTATATTGGTATAGCTTTTATGGAGAATAGTATAAAGATTCCTAAAAAATTACACATGCACACACACATGCTCACAAACACACACACACACACACACACACACACACACACACACAGAACTCCCAGGTGATCCAAAAATCTTACTACTGGATGTATAAACAAAGAGATTAAATCTTTATGTCAAAGAGATATCTTTACTCCCTTATTTACTGCACTATTATTCAGAATCCTCAAGATATGGAATCAACTGAAGTGTCTTACCAACAGATGGAAGGGTAAAGAAAGTGTAGTATACACACACAGCTGGATAGCATTTCAAATTTTAAAAGTAAGGAAATTCTGTCATTTGTGACTGACAGAATGAAAGACAGCATGAGTAAGCCTGTAAGACATTTAATTAAACAAAATACTCTCTACAGAGTGTGGAGGCTAGAGGGTCATGTTACTCAAAAGATACCAAAATTTAATTAGGAGGAATAAGTTCAAGACATGTATTGAGCAGCATGGTGACTATAGCTAATAACAATTATCGTATACTTGAAAATCAACGAATGTAGAATTTAAGTGTTTCTGCACCACAAAAAGTATGTGAGGCAGTGCATATACTAGAAGCTCCCTTTATCCAACCCATGATGTATACATCATGACGTTTGGAACTTTAAATATATACACATTTTACCAATAAAAATAAATCTGAAGAGTCATTGATATTACTAAACAAATAGCTGGTTTCATACACCTTAATTGAAAAGTAAACCTAGCTAGAGGAACACGGAATGCCTCATTCAAATGAGAGATGGCTGATGAAAAACGGAAGTCCAGGTGGCCCCAAGGATTCAAGTGACACTAAATACTAAATCATTTCATCAGGAAGCTGCTGATGGGGCAAATAATCTCTCTAAATAATGTCTTTGTTCTTGAGTCCCTTTATGTTGAGAGGCAGTGCAGCCTGAAAGTCACACAGATGTGGGTGTGGATTTGACTAGTTAAATGCTGATTCTTGGTCTTGGGGTAGTTGCTTCCATTTTAAAGTGGGGACAATAATACTATTTGGTTTTCTGAGTAGTGGTGGAACAAAGAGCTTACACCAATGCCAAGCTCAGTAGTCCACACTCCAAATAGCATTACAATTTGTAAGATTCCCCAAGACAAAGTCTAAGTGGCCAAGAAAGACACCTTGACTAATGAAGCTTAAATCTGCACTGAAGCAGATGTGATTTCTCAGAAGGCATTTATTAGAATATATGAACAGACAAAGTACCCAAAACTGGGGAGACAAAGCAAAAGAGTCTACTAAAAGTATCAGCTCAGGAAATTTAAAAGTCATTTGATTTCTCCACATATTTCTATCAGACATGAGTTGTATATGGTCAGTGACTAGCTTCATAAAGTGGATACTAAAAGTCAAGTGATCTGACTGCAGGAGTAGATTGATAAGGAAAATATTATCTTGGAATTCAAAATTATAGAAAGTATTGATTTTTACAAACCTGACTTTGATGAATGTAGGAAAACAAAACGGTGTTTGCAGGGGAATGCATGAGAGTTCCTGTTACCTCATCAAAATCCTACTTTATTTTTTTATTTTATTTTTTTTTAGGCATCAGGGATTGAACTCACAACCTCACGCCTTCCAGACAGGTGCTTAAGCCATTGAGCCAAACTCCTGGCCCTACTTTAATTTAAAAGATGAGGCCTTGTCAGTCTTTGGTCCTTTTAACCCAGGAGAAGTTCAAAAACTGTATAAATTAAATTGCTTTATGTGTGAACTTGTTCATTTCTAATGCCTTGATTTTCTTCTTAATCATGTTACCGAACAAAACTAAGTAAACACATAGTTGATTCTTTGGGGATCACAAAGTTAAATCAATACTGATTTAACTCATCAACAGTTACATGGAATAAACAAAGGAACACCCTGACTTAACGTTTGTATTATACTTGTTCTGGTTTTTCTTACACAAAATCCTTAGGAAGTAGGGATTGAAATATAGTTCCCAACCTAAATTTTTTTTTCCTTTTATTGTTGAGCAACTTCATTTATACATTTAGGCTAAGACTAAAACTGGACCAACTGGACTATTGAGCTGTTACTTTGATTTATTTTAGATTTTCTTTCACAGTGGGAGGGAAAAATGAGCCATTAAATACTTGGTTTTGGACAAAAGATCTCCCAAGACACTATGAGTAATATATGTTTCCAAAAATGACTTAAGAAAGAAAGTTTAGCAGGTTACATTTCAGTTATATTGTAGTTTGGATAACTTTTAAAATATTGTGGTGCCACGAATTTTGGAAATAAGAAGAAAAGATTGTTCTTAGCCTTTTTTCTCTTTTGTCTAAATGAATACTCACATGAATAGGAATCAAGCACTGCTCCAAGAGCTGGACCTATATTATCACATTTCATCATTCAGACATTTGTCTGACAAGTATTTAATGTGGGGCTTCTTTTTGCCAGATTTTATTCTAGGGACTGGTGAACAATAATAAACAATAACAAAACTTTTCTGCCATCAGAGAAGTCATAAATAATGAATTACATGGAGTCAGAGATGATGAGGAGAAATAAATAAAAATAACATTTGTTAAATATTGATAAAAGTTGAGATAAAAAATAATCAAGCTTGAAAGTAGGGCAGGAACTGCTGTGGGTGAAAAGTTGACACTTTAGACAGGTAGTTAGGGAAGGCTTCTCAGAGGGTGGTGGCTAAGTGAACACTTAAAGAAAGCAGGAGTCATTGTGTAGGGAGTTTGGGGGCAAGTGTTCAAGATGGAGTGACAGGCACAGGGTCCCTTCATGGGTGCAGGCAAAGTGAGTGGAACAACTAGGGAGCCAACGCTCTGGAGAAGATGATGAAGGAAAAGGATAATGAGGGATGCCATTAGAGAGGTAAAGTTCCAGGGAGACTATGTTGGCCTTTGTCAGCCACGATAAAGCATTTAATTTCCACTGTGAATGAGATGAGATACCATCGGAAGATTTCCACAAGGCAATGGGCCTTATGTAGCCGTGGGAAGCTAAAGCTCAGTTTCTCTTTTATAAAAAGATGGGTTTAAGCCAGGCATGACTGCACATGCTTGTAATCTTAGCATCTTAGGAGGCCAAGACAAGAAGATCGCAAGTTTGTGTCCAACCTGGGAAACCTATCAAGACCGTTTCTCACAATAATAATTAAGGAATTTCTGGGTTGAGTCCCTGGGTTCAATTCCTAGTAGCACCAACATAAAAAGATGGCATTGCATAACATAATTAACTTCTAAATTTGTCCCAGCTTTGACTTATAAATCTCCAGTTCTCTTCTATAGTGTATATGAGTTAATAGTCAATAGATGGTAGGTGACATCACACAAAGGCATGGAAACACAAAGGTAGATTAATAAACAGAAAATTATTCTTATATTAAAGGTGCCAAGGCATGATAAAAAGTTTTCCTTGTTAATCCCATAAATTTCCTGTGCAGCAAGTACTTATCCCATGTTAAATACTGATAATATTTCACACCTGCAGAAAGAAAGTTAAGTTATAGAGAATTTCCTTTCTCTAATGTCACAGTAGATCAAATTTGGGCACAAGTCTTGATTTTTCTGATTCCAAACCCCATCCTTTTCAATACAAACAATAAATTTTAATGGATACATTCAGAAATCATTAGAGATGAACCTTTCAACCAGTTGTTTTATTCTGACAAAAGTACCAGGTGTGTGTTTTTAGAATTCTCAATAATGGAAAATAATGTATTATTTTTGGAGCTTCAAACATAACTCCAAATAAAGAGCTAACTTGTTGTGGTTTGAATCTGAGGTGTCCCCCAAAGCCTCATGTGTATGGAAAGATATATCTGTCTTCCTAGCTCCTTAATTTGCTCTCTGCTTCCTCATCACCATGACACGAACAGAAGCCCTCTACCATGCCCCTCTCTTGCTGTTTCTGTCTTGAAGTGAGCTGACCATGGACCATAGCCACAAGTCAAAACATATCTCTCCTCCTTTAAGGTTTGGGTGTCAGGTAGTGTGTCTCAGTAAGAGAAAATAATGAACATGAAACTCATGTGAAGCAATGGAACACAGCTTTTTCATCAATTATCTGTAGTTTAATTTTGTTAATCCTATTTAGGGAGACATGGAAAGCAAAATAATAGACAGTTATTGGAAAACCAAATAATTTCATAGCATGTTTATTAAGTCGATACAAAATTAGTTCATAATCAACCAGAATACAGTCAGTTTGATTGATAAAGAAATAGCTAAAATTGCATTATACTCCTCCATGGCAAAATAAACTGAGAGTCAAGTCATGGACTCAGTGTTAGAGACTTTTCATAGCATCTGGTTGGATCAACTGCTTATTGCTAATTATTTCTATGTTATTACTTATCTTAAACTCCCTACATTCTCAAAATGTTCTTTAATGATGTTTGATAATTCTAATGACAGAGAGTATATCCGTTGCAATTCAAGTTCAGATGCATAATTCTGATAAATATAAAGTTCTACTGAAATGGAACATAACACCAGTACTTTCCAAATACTTATTTGGGGAGCATAAATATTCTTGCCTTGAACTTTTGTTCTCCTACAGAAAGGTACACCCATAACTCTCACTATGTCCTAAGTAAATGTAAAAATGGATTGAAGAGCTAAATGTTAAAGCAAAAAGCTTCAACAGCTGGAAGACAAAGCAGGTAAAACTTTTGAAGTCATAGACATAGGCAAGGACTTTCTGAACAGAATCCCTGTTGCATAGGAAATAATTCTGAGGATAAACAAATGGGACCATACCAAAAGTTTCTGTATAGCAAAAGAAACAACCAACAGAGTGAAAAGACAATTGACAGAACTGGAAAAAAAATTTTGCCAGTGCTTCTTCAAAAAATGAAAAAGATTCATTTCTGGAATATATAAAGAACTAACAAACAATAGACTCTCTCCAAATAAAAGATCCTGCCTCAAAATGGGAAAGCAAAGCAAATAGACACTTCACAGAAGACCAAATGGGCAGTAATGCATAAAGTAACCCTCAACACTGCTGGTCATTAAAGAAATCAAATTAAAACAACACTGAGATTTTGTTTGGCCTCAGAAAGAATGGCTCTAATCAGTAAATGACATAATAAATGCAGCATAGGCTACAGGAAAAAAAGAATGCCTCTGCATTATTGGTAAGGATATAATAGTACAACTGCTATGGATATCAGCATGGAGATTCCTCAAAAATCTGAAATGGGAAATTCCACATGACTCAGTTATTTCCTTCCTAGTTATCTTCTTAAAAGAGTTAAATTCATCGTATTATAGTAATACTTCATATCCATGTTTATAGCAGCACAATTTGTAATAGCTAAATCTTGGAAGCAGCCTGCATATACATCCATGAACAGGTGAATGGAAAAAGAAAATGTGTTTACAGATGATGGAGTGTTACTCTGTCATAAAGAAAGACAAATTTGAATAATTTGTAGGAAATTGGATATACCTTGAGATCATAATATTAAGTGAAGTAAAATAGACATGCAAGCTTAAATACTGCATAGTTTCTATTTTATGGGAAACTCAAAAGTATAAATAAAGAGCAAAATAAAAAAGTAGATAATAGAAAGTATAGAGATAGGTCTTTCTCAAAGGTGAAGGGCATTAAGAGATGGAGGGGAAGGAGAGGGACAAGGGATATAAAAAGAAATAAAGTGTCATGTTTACATACCAACTGCACACAAGTAATGTAAACATTATGTACTACACACATGTACTAAGAAAATAAAAAATAAAAACGTGTCACAATTGTGAGTTTTAAAAAGTATCTTTGAAACTGAATATATGCTATTTTATAATTCTTAGACTACTATGGTCTTCTGGTTTTTTTTTTTCTTTTCAGACCTAGAACTTGTACAGATATAATTAGGAAAATTCTCTGCTAAAATAATTCTCTGCTAAAATAAATTTATGTGTTTACTTCCTGTCAGGCAATTCCAGGCACTTTACAGGAATTTTCTAACATAATCATTTCAACAACACTGTAGTTTGCCATTATTTGTTATCTATGAGAAAATAAGCTAAGAACTAGAGAGATTAAATAGCCCAAGTCATACAGTTTAACTATATCAAAGTGGAATTCTATCTGAGTACAGTGGCACACACCTCTAATCCCAGAACTCAGAAGGCTGAGTCAGGAGGATCCTTGTGAGTTCGAGGCCAGCCTGGAATATATAGTGAGACCCTGCCTGAAAAAAAAAAGGCAGAAAATGAAGTAGAACTCTATAATATGGGCATATTCTTTACTGCTCTGTTTCCTTCTAAACACAAGGACAAAAACTACATTTTATTGATGGCAGTACCACAATGCTTAGTAAACTTAATGTGCAATTAACATACTTGCCTATGTAAATAAGTTGGATTGTATATTTTTTCTTTTTATTAGTACATGTTTGTAGTACATGCAGTTTACAATCACGTTGGGGAGTGGGTATGTGTACATAATAGAGCTTGATTCCTTTTTTCAATCCCTTTCACATTCCCTCCTGCCTCTTGCCTTCTTCTTTTAAATCCCTTTTCCCCATTTTCATTTTTCTTGATATTATTAATCTTATCTCATGATTATGACATATAAAGCTTGTATTTCTTGAAGCTATTATGTTCCTGTAAATGGCAAATCTTTACTATACTTATTTCCCTTTCCCTTTCCCCTCCCTTCTTTCCATTGGTCTCCTGGACCCCTTTCCATTTGCAAGATATCTGTTCCCTTGTCTCATTTTTTTCCCCCAGTCCCTCATTGTGCTCTTTGTTTGTCTTTTGTCTTATTCAAGTGAGAGATTTTATACAGTGTTAAGCTTGTGTATCTGGTTTATTTCACTTAATGCTATATTATCTAAAATGCATCCACAGTCATATAAATACCTCAGATTTGCTCTTTATAGCTGAATAGTATTTTCAATATTATTCATTTGAATCCTGCTTTTTGTCAAAAATGCTTAAGTTATCAAATTCAAATTTTCAATGTTATTCAACTTATCAATATTTCTATTACATTTTAAATCTTCCTTTACCTTCATTGTTCTCTGTGCAACATTTTGGAACAATTGGGAATATTTGAAATGCATATTTTTTCTTAGAATACTTGCAACAATTTAAAATTTCAGATAATATTAGGTTTTTGCTTCTATTTACATATCATGCTTGTATATTTGTTCTTGGTCATATTTTGCCCAAGGTGAGAAATTCTGAAAAAGAAAATAAATTTGCTCAATACTTTCCTTAAAAGATTTTATTTATTTGTATTACTCACCTGGAATCACTGTCCTTTCCTCAGAAACCTTCATACAGTAAGGAAAACATTACCTTGGAATGTAACTTCATTACAATGGAAAATAAAAATTGATAGTCTAAGGACAGGCAGAAAAAAAAGGTATCTTGGTTACTTTTCTTTCATTGTTAAGACAAAATACCTGACATCCAAAATGAGGAAGGGAAAATTTATTTAGCTTACAGTTTTTGGACGTTTTTCAGTCCATACTCAGCTGGTTCCAAGGCAGGGTGGCATGGCTAAGGGACAGTCATTCATGGTGGCCACAAGCAACAAGAGCAAAAAGGGGAAAAGGGAGATGCATGCTTCCTTACCTCTCTTATATTGTATGCCACCTGCCCACCCCTGGGTGGGTGAAGCACTCACATCACCAATCCCAGCTTTAGACAATGAACCAATCACAAACGCTAGACTCACCTGCCCTTGAAAGGCCCAACTCCATGACAGCCTGAGGCTTTGAGGGGACATTTAAACACAAACCATAACAGAAGTACCTAAACTAGGTACCATGAGAGTTCTGATTGTGGGTTCTACTTTTTGAAATAGATAATTTTTAAGCTTCGGATTTCCATAACCAGACTGCAAGGGATACATTATTAGGCAAATTCATCAAAGTATCCACAGTCTAATCGCACTGATGAGTTAAAGCCAAGGACAGAAGTTTTTTTGTATCAATAATGATGATTCTTATTGGAAATCAATATGGTAGTTTTTATTTTGGTTAAAGAATTTATCGCTCGATAAATTTTGTTTTCACTCATTTATCACGTAATCAATACTTACAGTGTCAACCTTTCATTTGTTTAACATCTCAGAAAGAACTCAGTACTCATGAAATCTACAGACTGATGGAGAAACAGGCATATAAAGAAAATGTTATAATAGACTATAACATTATTATAATGTAACTGCTTATAAATTTACGCTCCCATTTGATCAATCAAAAGAAGACTTCACAGATAGAGAAGTGCTTGAGTTAGGATATAGAGGACACTTCTAAGAAGCACAGGGAGTGCAGTGTTTTTGAAAATCAATAAAATAATTTTGCAATATTGCAATGTAAGTAAAAACAGTGAGTTTGGAAAAACAGACAGGGGCCAAATCAGAAAGAATCTGAACATCTTCCAAGTTAATATCCACTTCATTCAGTGAGCAGTAACAAACAGTTGCATGATTCTGAGCACCAGTATGACATAATTACATGTACAGAAAAATACCACCTTTATTTCATAATAATGACAACTGCGCTATTGGCAATACATCAATCCTAGCTTAGTTGCAATAATTAATAATTGCAATAATTGTTTGGTTTTCCCTAGTTCCATGTCTTATGCCCTGCAACCAGCAATAGACTACTGAAGAACTCTTATCTAGAAGTAAGCATGACTGTTATTTTAGCTGTCACACGATATTTGTGTTTTTTTTTTTTAATCTTCCATGAGTGCACTTATGTTGTCAAATAATATGATTCAATTAGGCTTTCTCTGAGTTCTGATTTTTAGCTAATGCCTGTATAAAGAATCAATGATGCCTTCATTTCGCATATTCCAGAGCATACTGCTGACATTTAAAGATAAATAAAGAAAAAGAGCTAATTCTCCTCTTGTCCTGCCCAGAATCCTGATGACAGTTGGATTTAAAGATGACTATCACCCGTGCCTGGGGGAGATGTATTAGGCCTGAAACATCACGTTTGGATTAAAACAATATAGCTCTCCCTATGTCAAAAGGGCACGGTGGATAGATTTGAGGATATCATGACATACATTTAGTTTTTACTGACACCCAATGAACCTGAAGTCTCAATTTTATCTTGAGATCCAGAGGTTATTATTCAAGTGCTGTGCACTGCAGTAAGATCCTGTTCAGTCCTAAGTGCTTATGTATTAGGTGACTTGAGCTAACCGCCCCTTAAATTGTTGTCCAAAAGTATCATAATAATTTTTACCAAGAGTGGAAGCTTTGGAGACATTTGAATGATTCATTCTCCATATATATAGTTAATAGTCATTAGTGATGCTAGATGGTTGGAATTTCTTATTCCAAATTTAAAACATTTGTTTCATATTTAAAAATGCATAACTAAATATTATAATATAATATATATAGCATTTGTAGTAAGCAAAATAATGTTTTTTATAGATTTCACGTCCACTCCTTTGAAAGGTATATCCTTCCAGAAATCATACTTTCTGATAGAAGAGATGCCTATAGATAGATAGGTCCATAGATACTTACATTGATAAACTCAATGTATAAAAAGCTTATAAACATATGTAGAAGTATCATTGTTTTATTGAAACAGATGTAGCAAAATAGATCATAAACATTGCTTTAAATTTTTCTTTTTTCACATAACTTTTTCTTAACCAGTGTTACAACATGGTAAAAATAAAAGTAGCAATCAATTTCTTTCTTGTTCCTACACAAACAACCATATGTATAATTGTGTATAATTGGATATTGTGTGTAATTTGTTTTGCTACTTTTTCTCATTTAAAAAATGCTTCCCATTTTTACCCCCTATTTTCTATCCTAATTATACCTTCCTCCCTAAAACATCTCATATAAGCAGCTTGGTGTATATTCTACACTTACTATAATACTTACACTACCATATATGAATATCAAATTCATATGTTCATAAATCTTAATTTTTGAGAAAAATTTTATTTTCTTTACACAAAAAAACTCACATTGTACATATTTACCTGTATCTTAGCATTCCTCCCCTACTCAATACTTGGTAATACTTTCCAAAAATCTCTTTAGAAGATACAGTTTGGGGAAAGAAATCAGCAAAAAGGAAGAATAGGACTTTAAGTACTTGGTCCTTCATAGAAACATAAATCTAAACAAAAATACTTTGCAAATGTGGAGATATTCACAAAAACATCTACATAATATCTAAGTCTGTTAGCTTGATTATAATAATAGCATTAAGCACCTTCAATACAGTTTGATAATTGTTCTCAAGGTTTTAAATTTCTTTACAGTTTAATTTGTATAATGTATATTCTGCTGAGAACTTTGTTTTCTCTGAGCTTTAAAATTTATTGTCATAAAGTATGAAGTTTCATGCAGTGATGTGAGGAAATATTTAGTAGCTATCTCTTTGGAGGGAAAAAAAGCCTTCTCTGATTTGTAATGTTTCCATTGTCTGTGGTGTAAATGCTTCCTTGATGCACAATTTTAAGAAAATGTGTATCCAGAAGTGAGAAAATGGGAAGACATATATAATCGACTCTCACAAATCTGTATAAGCCTATTTTCAGAAAACTAATGAGTACATGTATAAGGATTTTCTTGAATGAGTATACCATCTATTTTTTTGGCTTATTGTTTATGTAAGAGAACTAACTTTAAATGCATTTATTTCTTTCACAACTTTGTGTGTCTTTGTACTTCTGGCTCCTTGTTTCACTTAATCTTTTCAACTCCAACTTTCTATCTAATACAATAAATTTTCTTACTCTTTTGTTGTCGAAGACTAAACTTCTAATTTTTAATTTTTAAAGGTGTTTAAAACTATAAATTATCCTGTAAATACAATTTGTGTTCCAACTCATACTTGTGTCATGTGTTTTTTCACTGCTTTCTAATAGTTAAATTTAAGATTTATTTCTTTCCCAACCCAATAGTTGGTAGGAAATAGTTATGGGTTAATTTTAGTAGTGCGATCATTTTAAAAATAATTTATTTCATTTTTCATTGGCTAGAAATCCAGAAAGCCTAAATGATCTTTCTGATTAGTTTTTCACCTTGTCCATTTCCCTATCCTCTACTTTTACCTCTATCCCTGTGTATCTATCTCTTCATCTCCCAATTTTTCTCTCTCTCTCTCTTTCTCTCTCTCTCTCTCTGTCTCTCTCTCTCTCTGTCTCTCATTGGTAGCCTACCTCTTTCAGGATAGTATGACAATAGAACTTCAGTTTCACAAGTTCACTCACATTTTTTCCTATCTGATTCTTTGTATTTTAAATTCAGACACATTTTCTTCCATTTGCCTTGGGTACTTCTCCCTACTTCAGCAACTGAATTCCAACTAACAATGAACCCATTTTCCAATTCAGCTAACTTCCTCCTCTTTCAGTTGTGACTCTAATATTCTTTCCTAAGAGAAGTTTTCAATGTCCCTGAAAATAGCCTATACCCTCATAGTCTTCTCTCCTTTTTAATTATTATCATTTAAAAAGCTATCTAATTAGTTTTATTGCAAATTATGTGGAAGTAGAAATTAACTAAGTGTTATGCTAGAGCCTTAAAGTTTATAATGAACAGATGAGAGGTACTGTTGTCTTTCTTTGCCACTGGACTGGAAAGAGCCCTCATGGCACTTTTTGGGTTCAGATCATGACTCTCTTAAAAACCAGTAAGGGTTTTATGAACTCCAGAGTTTGACCATAGTCTTTAATGTTTTTACTTAAAAAATATTTTATTATTTCATTTGATCTGGTGCTCTTTTAAATATATAGAATTTCCCTCATTCAACATTCAGAATTCCTGCAGTATTCCTGGAAAACATAGAATAAAAGCATATGAAAGAATACTTGTTCTCATTCAGTTTTTCTTTGCAAAAAGAAGTCAAGTGAATGAAAATATAAAATGCATCATTTATTTTTTGATTTGTTTATCGATCTATATTCAAGAAATCAGATAAAACAAAAATGCTTCTAGGAATAAAAAATCAAAATTAAATTTGTAACTAAATAGAAGGAATACGAGAAAACATGGAATGATGGGAAAGAGGCAGAATAAAGTCCAGTAAGAATAAAATAGAATAGGCCTAGAATCCTCAATCAGAAAACATGAAATTCAAAATGCTCAAAAACTAGAAATGTTTAAGTACTGTGCTACCATGACACCACAAATGAAATATTCCACACTACAAAACATTGTTTCATGCACAAAATCATTAATATAAAAATTAACAAGCTATGTACATAGGCTATACATGGAGCAAGTGAATTTTGTGTTTAAGCTTGGGTATCATCCACAAGATATGCAGAAATACTCCAAAATAGCAGGTTGAGATAGTCTAAAATAACAAAGGAAATTAAAGTCTGAAACATGTCTGGTCCCAAAATATTTGGATAAAGGACACACAACCTGTACACATTGAGCCAAATATACTTTTTTGTTCTCATCATGCTCTGCTTTTGTATCAGTCAGAATTTCTGTCACTGGGACATAATAACAAATACCAATAACTTCAAGGAGAAGTTGTTTAATTTGACTCACAGTTTCACAGGATTCAGTCCACAGTTGACTGATTCCAAATTAGAAACATCAGGAAGAAAGAACATGGAGAAGCAAAGATATTCAGTGCATGGCACCAAGGATGAGAGCAGGGAAACAGTGCCGGAGAGGAAGGGGCAAGGTATCACATCTAGTTCCTGATCAGGAAACCAGAATGGTAGCATCTGGAGGACAAACACTGCTGCTCTACTGTCCAAGAACTTCACCAGGTTTGTAAACTTATTCTCAATAAAAAATTGGAGGAACAAAATTTAATGAAAGGAAGACACTCTCTTTGTAAAGAGGAAAAAGAAGGGAGAAGAAAGGAGAAGAGAGATAGCCACCCTGATAGAAAAGTATTAGGGTAGGGGTTCTGGAATGATGGAGGACCCATGGGCCCTTTATTCCCAGTTGTTTTTGTAGGGGAGTGGGGTGACATTTCCACACCCCTGCCCTATGAACTTACCACACCTGGATTGGCTTCCAGACACTTCTGTCTAACATCATTTTTTCTTTTGGTCTACATGCAGTTTCTTTCTGTTTGTTTACTTGTCCTTGATTTACCTTTTAAGGCCTTATCTTAAGGGATGGGAAGCCCATTGGCAAGGAGGTATCTTATACTTGGTTCACTTAGAATTAGTAAGGGAGCATGTGGATATATGTATTGTACTTTTTAATGACTTCAGAGTGAATGAAACTATATATATATATATTAGTGCATAGGTGTGAGTACATATTTCCTTAAAGTCAGTTAGCACCCCCACACATACACACTTTGTTTCTCCCATAATTTACTGGAGGTGAGGGTGACTTATTATTTGTACTTCTGGCTTTCTCTCTGTGTCCAGTCTATCAGTTCTTTTTTCTTGTCTTTTGGTGCAGGTCCCAAGGCCATTTGATACATTTATTTTTCTGCTTTTTTCTGTCTGTTTTTTTACCCCTGTCCTTGACAACATTCCCAAGGGAATGGCTCTATTAAGGATTTTTTTTAACTTCTTCTAGTTAGGATTAGTTGGAAGACCTAATGAGGCCCCTGTTACATTTTTTTCCTGTCTACTAACTTCTGACTATACAAAGGATCCAGATATAGACTCCAAGACTGTACCTCCATGACCGACTCACACATACACGGAAGTGTCCTTTAATCTCCTGGACTTGTTCCCAAGCAAGTCAAGCTGACACAAGCTTAACCACCATAGCTCATTTTGTCCTACTGCAGCATGGATTTATTAATATTTCTTGTGACCGATAAAGAGCCAATAGAATCGTGAGTATAATGATATTTGTATAGTGCCAGGAACACAGTAAGCCCTGAATGTTCTCATTATTTCTAAGTCTCATTTTTTTAAGATCGAAACTCAAAAGTATTTCACAAAGACCTTTACATCACCAACTAACTACCATATCACATGTCAGTTTACACTAAAATATGCTTGACTGTGTCAACAAGAATAAAATGTGTTGATCTCATACAAATGATAGAAAACAGGTCTGTGTTGAGAGAAGATTCTGGATGGTTGTTCAGCTATCACAATGATTAAGTCTCCCGTTTTTCACACTAGCTCAAAGTGCAATTTAAATTCATATCACAACATTTTGATAAATTATATAAATTATAAGCCCTTCAGGGTCACTTACAAAGAGTTAAAACTGGAAAATGTTAAATTCACAAAATGCCAAGGATCTACTTGTATATATGCATATATATCAGAAAAGCAAGTGCCACTCAGTAGGAATGATGAAGAACTGTAGGAAGTGAGAGGAGGCAAATACTGCATTTTAAGGAGCCATTTAAGACTGTAACTGGAATGTCCTCACAAAACATATATTTATCATTTATCATTTGATATCTAAGACCTGTTATGATGAAACCAGTTTTATTCCATAGAACAGAATGAAATGCAAACTAGTCACATAATAGGAGATTGTTTGTTTCTGGTGGCCCAAAAAATGGGGATACTGTCAAAATAGCTCATTTGAATAGTATGCAGTCATCGCCGATTATTGGCAAGCAACAATCGAGGGTCACTGTGTACTGAACATTTTCTTTTACAGAGTTTGGTCTATCCAAACTTTCAAATTACACAAAATGGCATAAAAATAAATAGATTAAAGAGTCTCCCACAAAAAACATTACAAACATTTCTACTTTATCACACAAGTGCAAATTTTCTGTAGGTGCTATTACTATTGCTGTCATTTTTTTTTGGAAAAGAACATTTTGAAGGCCAAACAAGTAAGGACATAATCTACATAAATAAAATTAATCTGTTCTATGTCTCTTAATGTGTTTCACAAAATTCATCAAAAATATTTCAGACGATTCAAATCTAAGATAATATGATTTAACATATAAGCTTAAAATTCATGCTGGGAACTCTGGATAGCACCCCAATTGATTGACATCCTTCCAGAGCAGATAAACTGAGGAAACTCTCTTAATGGTTGACAGGGAGATAAAGCCAGTATCTATTGTACCTACTGCAATTGTCACGTCTCCATTGCAGACAAAGAAAACTGGTGATTTCAAATATGAGCCCCAGACTGAAGTCAGAAAGACAGATGTTATGAATTATAAGTTTTGCTCCATCTCAAGATGTTTAGACTGCTCCAAGCTGAACTGGAGCAGCAGTTTATTTAATGATAGTCAATAATGTTCTAAAGCAATACAAAGGACGATCACTGGTCTCAGAAGAGAAGGACAGTATCTTTTTTAAAAGATCAAGTTTAGGATTATAAAAATCCTACTTTAAATTTTAATTTTCTCACTATATTGAAGACCCATATAAATTTGTAACATTCCAAATGGTTCTGAGGGTGAACTGGAGAACCAATGAGCTTTTCAGAACTATAGATAATCTGGGAATTACTCTTCAGAAACTCTGAATTAAATAGTCTTGAAAGGGGCTTATGCTTCAGGTTTTGAAAAAATTCTGTCCTCATGAATCCACATGCAACAAGTGATGGTAACCATGAGTATAGATTAGCAGGACATTAGTCACCCTCTGTCACTGTTTTCTTTCAGGAATTGTTAATTTCTCAGAGTTAAACTTACCTCTGTACATGGATGCTTCTTTTCACAAGTAACTTGGATACTTAGAGCCAAATCATTTTGAGATTGAAGAATATACTATAAAATAAACTCACTAAGCCATCTTTCCAGTTTGCTTGTCTATTTGCTGAGGCAAAAGAGAACTCTATGTGGGTAACAGATGGGTCACTTAACAGTAGGAGAAGAGGCTTTGCTGTTATTCCAAGGGTTAAAATATGTCCCAAGTGACTAATGGCCATGCTCCCTTCTAAGTTGACTGCTTACAAATACGTAAAAGACAGTCAAGGGCTAGGGATTTATCTCAGCGGCACAAGTGCCTGCCTAGCATGTGCAAGGGTGTGAGTTCGATCCTCAGTACCAATAAATAAATAAATAAACCAACAAATAAATAAAATTTTTAAAAAGACAATCAAGCCAAAACGTTTGCAGTAATTTAGAGCTCCCAATTTGGAAACAGGAGATCAATGACTGCAGTGTGAACTTGCTTAAAGAATAACAAAAAAAGCAAGTTTAACATCTGGCCTGTTTTTCAGAAACCACAAAATGGAAACATCATTACCAGAAAATATGATAGAACTTGGCAGGTAAAGAGAGTGAGAGAAAATCTACAAAGAAGAAAAAAGGATAGGAATTGCATCAAAATTCTGAAATGATCATGACTATGATCATGATAATATCAAAATAGCAATAAAAACATTTGCATGAAATATCAGGTATTTCTATTTATTCACTAAGATTATTTACAAATGCTTATATATCAGAGACAGTGTTCCTGAACGTCAAAATTAAGCAGGAAAAAACATTAAATAAAGTGTCTGAATTCATGAAATATATATTTCAAAGAATTGATAACTGTAATTATATAGTAATTTACTATTAAAAGAGACTAATCAATGTGATGATAATTCATGATTCACTGCCAATTTGGTGAACCAGGTCATGATTCCAAGGAGTTATTAGTCATGACCTTAGCCATGTATTATGGTTCTTTATTGTAAATGAAAAAGGAATGGAGAAAAAGTGCTTTTTCACATGGAAGAAATTTGTGTGTACAAATCTAAGATTTCTTTTGGCCACATTAAGATCATTATTCACATTATGATCTTGAAAAGGCCTTTTTCTTCTCAAATTTTTGGTTTTATACCTCTGATCCTGTTTATGAACTACAAAATTGGAGCAATAATGGTATGATTCCTACTGGTTCCTAATGAATAAGAACATACATATAAAATACATAAATAAATGCTTGTCATTCAAGTGAATTTCATCATTATCACTTTCATCATTTAAAACACCTTAACACTGACATTCCAAGATACTTTCATAGTTGAAAATGGCATACAAAATGTAGGTCCATCTAAAACTATTTCTGGCTGAATAACAAAATAGTTCCCTTTTCAACAACTCAAGTGCAAACAAAAACTGACAGATCTCAGCAGCAAATAGTTCTGTTGTGTCTTAGTTACTTTTCTCACAACTGAAACAAAGTACCCAACATTCAAATCTAAAGAAAGAAAGCTTTATTTTAGCTTACAGTTTGTAGAGGTTTCATTCCTTAGTTGACGGGCTTCAAGTCAGGGTAGCATGGCAGAGGGGCATCAAAGAGGAAAAATAGTCCATGGCAAACAGAGCTGGAAGAAAGCAGGAAGAAACAACAGCAGCAGCAGAAGCAACCTGCCTGTCTTTTATTCCTTCCAGGCTAACAATCTTTTGGGTGGTGCCACTTATTCCCAGGCTGAGGCACCCTAAATCCCAGCATCACATATCCTGGGTCCACCCACCTCTGTAAAACCTTTCCTATGACTCCATGAGGTTATGTGAGGACATCTAGACACAATCCATGACATGCTGCAAGAAATAGTAATCATTGTCATCAATGGTTGCTGCAGTTTGAACCCAGGACATCACTCAGAAAGCCATGTCTCTCAGATGGGCTTGGTTCATCATGATGCATGGTGTCTGGCAAGTTTGATCTCTAGGTGAATATACATGTGGATGTAAATTCAAACAGATACTAGGCTGGTAATGATACAGGAATAAAAGGAAGAGCAATAATTCATAGATAGATGCCTGAAAGATATGACATTATTTAAAAATGTGAATGTGGCAAATCCTACCTGACACAGACTGACATTTTGTTACATCTTTGCCATTTCCAGCAAGAGCAAACAGAAAATCCCAATTGCTTCATAAAATATGTTAACCCACTAGAAAACAGGAGGAAACTTGAATGAACAGTAACTGGCCAGTCATGACCAACTGAAAGATCAGTTTGATGTGGTGTAAATTCCCTTGCCCAAAATAAAAAAGTCAAATTTCCAATTAAGTTCAAAAAAGTAAATATTTCCCAAGACATTTTACTTTCTGAAGAATCTTAATTAAAGTAGTTCAGTACTAGTAGGAATTTTAAAGGTGATGTGTCACAGTAGCTAAGATCTCAGTCCTTAGAGTTAGGCAAGCAGGCATTGAATTTTGACTCTACTATTTACAAAATGGATGATCTTGGATGAGTTTCTTACTTTTTTTAAGTTTATTTTTTCTCATATTGGAATAACCTTGTTTACCACAAAACATTTATCTGAGGATTGAAGTGTATTGTGTTTCACATAACATCTGACTAAATATATTTTAAGTAAGCAATATAAATTGTTTTAAAATTCCTGAATCTTTAGGAATGCCATTAAGTTCAGGGAAAGTTATCCTCAAGGCAACATAGGAAATCCTTCTTTTAGAACCTCCCATGCAGTCAGTCTCTATCTTCCCCTGCCCTGAATTTATATGGAAATTTTTGATATCAGAGTTCCATGGGTTACAAATGAAACAGTCACAAGTTAAAATGTGAACATTCTAGCACCCAGAGAGGGTAGATGGTGGCTTCTGGGAACTATACAGACTTCCTAACTTCACAGGACTTAAATTCTGTAATCTCAGCTTTAGTCTCAGTCTCCAAGAAGTAGCAAGATGTCTACAACAACCACCAGCTCCTCAACTATTTAAAGATTCAGGAAGTCAGAGTTCCTTTTCTGGGAGCTCAGCAGTTGTGATTTACTACTGAGATTGGAAATGCTGGGGCAGATTGGACCTCTTGCTGGGTGTGGTCTCATTCTGGTGCACTGACTGGTTTAGACCTAAAGTATATGATCGTGGATGGAAAACAAGAGAGAATGCCCCAAAGCCTGGCTGATGCTACAGCAACAAACATGCCCCACTCCACTCATCTTTTGCACTTCTTTGTGTGTGATCGGTTCCTTCGTTCTCCATGTTTAGCCTCTGATTTCAAATATTCACTGAATTCTACACAGGTATGCATAAACTGTGACTTGTGAACAATTTATATCAGAATTTTCTTCAAATAAAGATTCCTGGACCTTTCCCCAATGCAAAATCCCAAATGGCTAGTTCTCAGTGATCTTTGTATTTAACAAACTCCCTGGGTGATATTTTAGATACACTAAAATTTAAAAACCATTGAAACATTAAAGATAACAACTTCCAATAGTAAACTACTGAGTTAATACATTACATGTCACTGTCACGTCCTTATACCTGTCTGTAGTATAGAAACAATAATCTAAGACCTCAGTTAGTTCAAAGGCTCTCAGAAGACCAATAATTTTAATGTAAAATATTTTCTGGTTCCTTAGAAATAGCAATAGAATAAATTTTATTAATTTTTCATGCTACTGGCCATTCAGTGATCTCTTAAATAGAGAAATAATATATGGGTTTTTTTTTCTTCTGAAAATCGTGATTTTCAGAGGATGATAAGTCTCTCTTTGTCTGCATTTATTCACCTGTAGAACAGGAAAGACCTTTCCAGGACTTAATGAGAATTAAAATCATTCAAGTAACTTACTTCGGATTTAGCCTCTAATAATTGCTCAGTAGTCACTCTTGCTAGAACTTTCTATGTATTGTGTCACTTAATCCTCATAAAATATAGTTAGGTATTTAGTATTGCAGCTTTTTTACAAATCAGGAACCAATGTCTCAGAGAAGTTAATTCACTTTTTCAGGGTCAGAGAGCTATTAAAATTATATCAAAATATAATTAAAATATACATGTATCCACTGATACTGCATGACCTCTGAGTGATTTATGAGTATCATGATTTAAGTATGTGACAGGACCAATTAATAGAGCACTCCAGTTAGAATGATAATAGTAAGAATTAGTTACCTGAGTAATTCCATTATTATTTTCTACTTTCCATCTCACTAGATTTAAGAAAGCAATGCTAAAATTCTAGTGCATAATTTTGACAAAGTGCAAATCAGACTTGTTTAATTAAAGATTTAGATTTCTGGCTTAGGGAGTGAAAGTTACTTAAATTACTCTTCAGGGCTAATTTACACAACAGGAGAATTGAGCTCGATATGTTGTTTATATTTTTCTTTCTTTCATTTCTTATTTATTTATTTATTTTGCTGGGGAGCTTGTTTATTCTGTTTTATTTCTTTGTCCAGATTTATTTGTAGACCATTTTTTCATCAAACTAAAATTACTGTTTCCTCTTTCTAGCATGTTTCTTCCTCTTTGCCATATCATTCTCCTCCATTTCTTATGGCTCAGCTCAAGTCTGACCTCTTATAGGGACCTTTCTTACCTGATCTGCCTGGAAGTGATTTATTTTTCCAATTAATGTCCACTTTTAGATGTACATAACTTGTAATTCTCCTGAGCAATTTCTTGAAATTCAGCTTGAGGTAACTGTAAATTGGGTATATAAGCTGTTTCCTTCACATTGTATGTTGGGAAGCTTATTAAATGAAAAAAATCTTCAAAAGTAATCTCAGGGCCACCTGCAGCAAGAGTAAAGACTTCTCAGCAACGATTTTAATTTGAGTCTCATTCTTGCTCCTGTTCATATCTAAATGGTTCCTGTGTTCACACACATGTGCCTTTTCTTTATCACATAGTAATGATCTTTGTTCCATTTTTATATCTTTTATATTTTAATAAATCTCCTTAGTATTTTTCTGGTGTGGTTTCAATTTAAAATACAAATAAATAGAAACAGATATTTCTGTTTTTACTTTGTGAGTAATAAAGTATAACCCATCTCAAACTGACTTATCCAATGAAGAAGATTTATAATGTAAAAGAATCTAGAAATGTTGGTTTAAGCTTTATTCAGAAGCTCAGATTATGCCATCTGAGGCAGAGCTACTTTGTAAGGCACATTTTTTTGCATTTTATAGTATATCATTTTATCCTCAGACATCATTGCAATTGTAGCCTCTCTCTATTCAAGGTAGTAAAATGGAAGGATGCATCTAAAACACCCAAACCAGCAATGTAAAGAAGAGGAAAGGGCTCTTAGTATTGCTTCGCTAAAACAGAGAATGTACTTCTGTCTCCAGTAACAAGTGTTCTTGTTGGGTCATATCTTACTCTTGAGCAAATAGTTTCACTGCAAGCATGTGGGAACTTTTACAATCATCAATTTAAACAAATCTGGTCTAAAATAGAACAATGGTAGTTTCAGAGAAGAAATTTGGGCTACTTTAGTGAGATAGAATTAGAAGCCAAGGAATCAGAAACTTTGTAAATATTCTCTGTAAAAGGGGTTTTATACATAATTGTTTTAATTTCTGTGCAAGAAAATGGTGGGATCATGAAAGATGCAATTAGTCTTTAGTTTTTCTTGCAAGCTTAGCTAGGCTGCAGGCTAGACCCTTTCTTGCCTGCTTTGGTTATTGCTGTAGTTTATACATAGTTCATTTTTGCAGCTGAAGTGTATATTGCATTTCATTATCACAAAAGAAAAACTAGAGGACTTACATTTGGGAATTAATTTGAGCAAAGGGAAACAATATGCAATATAGTGTTGATTGCTCAGGGTACACTGGATGCAATTTCTGGCCGAGATCAAATAATCCACATCATAGAGTTAGGATGGAAGATAAACAATGCTCTCACTGTATTTCACCAGAAATGCACTAAGACTGTTTTCATTGTTCACATGCGTATGACCATGAAATCATGGATAAAAGGTAAAACTCGTATTCTGAAGTGGATATCTGTCTTCTTTTCCTTTTCTAGTGCAAACTTCTTATCAGAATGAGTAAAGATGTTGTTTGCGGATTTAGCAAATAAAAATACAGCATACCAACTTTAATTTTAAACAACAAATAATTTTTAGTATAAGTATGATACACATAATATGTATAGTAGAGATACAGTAGTATTAAATCAAGCCATTTAATCATGACTACATTGTGGTTTATATCTAAGTTATACTATGTCTAATTGTTTTCATAGTATTTTCAATATTTTTGGTAATTAAACGTAAGATAGAATCCTGAATATGCTACCTACCAGCTATACTCTTATGTAAGTTTTTCAAATGCTTTGAGCTTTAGCTTTAATATCTATAAAATAATAATAACTCCTACCTCATAAGGCAATTATAAGGATTATTTATAACACTTACATTTAATAGATTAATTTAGAGCCTGGTATACAGTAAAATTTCAGTAAATATAAAATATACGTCGTGAAGAAAAGTATTTTCAGCTACTCAAACAAGTCTTTTAAATTCTGTAAAAGAAATTTGCTTTCCTTTATCCTCCCTTTTTCAATGTAATATTGAAATACTGAGTCTAGTACTGAGTCTTTCATTGCACAGCATTTGCTCAATTAGTACCCAGAAAATATGAATAGGTAATGGTGACAAGAATGGAAAGGTGTGCTCTGTCTCTGTCCTCATGTAGCTTTGGGTAATGTGGAATCAATGATGATGGATGGAATGTATCAAAAACACAGACTGTGCCTTCGGAATTTAAAGATCTATGTTGGAGAGTGAGTTCATATAAAATCTTTGCAGACAATTTCTCTATAAAACAAAATGAAAACTCCTGAAAGATAATTTTATATTCTGTTTCTTTTATCATGCATGGCATATGTCATGTATCCAATTTTTTTTTCAAAAAATAGTGACTCTTAGAGTCAAATTGCTCATTTCTATGTGCCCTTTCTATTCATGTAATTAGTCATTAGATTTCCTTGAAAGCTTCTCTAGGCTACAGGCTGGTCCCTTTCTTGTTGGGTAGGAATTTTGCAGTTTTCAAATAACAATCCATGGAAATTTTGTTCCATCTCATATAGGTAGGGGAATCACATGACTTTTCATCCAAATTGCCACATTTTTAGATAAGAGAGATTGCTTTTAGTAATCATATGACCATAACAGTCATATTTTGGAGCTTTTATAGACAAACAGGAGTATATGCTCACTATAACTATAAACATCCCCACACAGTCCATGAATGAAAAGTAAGAAGGATTACAAGCACAAGTGTGTATACTTGCCTAGCACAAATACATAATTCTAATTTAAGAATGAGGATCAAAGGTCTATATTATTTTTTTAACTGTGATCAACTATAGTAAATCGTGTCAACCATGCCTAGAATTTGTCTTTAGTTTTTTTCTGGTTAATGGTCATTAAATTACCTTCAGATGCATTGGGACTGTACTATAGAATCTTAGATCATCAGTTCTAAAAACAGCTTATGAGACCATATGTTCTACTTTTTTTATAGTTACTATTGACAAAATAGGACAGAGGGAGGCAGCTAAGAAAGACTAGACTGAGAAAAAGGCTGTACCTCTTCAAACAACTGCACTCAAATTCTCATTCTCTCTCCACTTCCAAAACTATGTCCTGAGAAATAAATCAAGCCCAACATCTATTTGGTAAATAAAATTTCACTGGAGCCCATGCATTCCCAGTCATCCCTTCAATTATGTCTTATTTATCTTGGCTCTCTAGGTACAATGGCAAAATTTACCAGTTGTAACAAAAAGTGAAATATCTACTACCTGTTTTAATTATTTTTCTGTCTTTGCTGTGACAAAATACCTGATACCTAAAATTAAGGAAGGAAAGGTTTATTTTGCTTGCAGTTTGTGGAGGTTTCAAATCATAGTCAACTGGCTCCAAGGCAGAGTGGCGTGGCAGACAGCAACAGTTCAAGAGGGCAGAAGACAGCAAAATCAACCACAGTAAAAAGGGAGGAGCGTGAGAGAAGACTGTTTCTGTCCCTTATATTGTATATAGGCTACCTAGCCTAGGGTATATGTAGCACTCACACCCAGAAGCCCAGCATGGGACCATGAATCAGTCACAAACTGTAGAAGCCTGTCACCATGATTAAATGAGGCTTTGGGAGGACATTCAGATACAAACCACAACACTACCTGAGTCGTTACAGAAAAGAAAATAGAGAAAATTTTTGCACAATAATCTGGTAATAATGACTAGTGTTCTATTTCCCTTTTCTCTATTTGTCTTCTCTTCTGAGCTATTGGTCATGGAACCCTGCACATCAAACAGTGAACTAAGGGTCCCATATGTGTAGTTTTTCTAAATCCTCACAAAACAAATCCTTGAAAGGGGAGAAATACTGTTCACAATTGACATAGTGGATTTATAAAGCTAACTATGTTTTGCCTCCTGATTCCATTACCAAGATCTGGGCTCCAAGATCTTTAGGTATTTAAACTGTATATATGTTCTTCAATGATTTTTGGCTTAACACATGTGTCCTTTTATTAGCATGTACTTCAGAGCTCTGAAAACTGAGACACGCATAGGTTAAGTTTCAGGAACAGCACTGGAATTCAAGACAGTGTGGCATCCAAACATAAGGTCTTTTTGTTTGTCTGCTATAGAATTTTATTTTTATTTATTTTTTGTAGTACATGTTTGTAGTACATAGTGTTTATATTCCTTGTTTGTAGTTGTGCATGTGCGTAACACATCTTATTTCCTTTTTGCATTCCCTTTTCCTCCTCCCCTCCCCCTCTTTCTGCCTCTTGATCCCCTTCCCATTTGAGAAAGATCTATCATCCTACTTTCTGTTACCTGCCATTCCAAAACTGTGATAGGATACACTAGACACTAAATTCTGTTTGAAAACACACAATGCCAATATTAGAAGCATGCATTGCTAACTAATTACTATTTTTCTACACTATATGGTCCCATCTTGGGATTTATTCCAAACTCAGTTAACTAATGATTTTGGGTCATTGTTCATGATTGCTCAATACAAAGTATTGATGACAACAGTTATAATTAGAGTGATTATGTTATATGTTGCTTTCAAATTATATATTTTTCATGGTTTAACTTTGTTATATAATGTTTTTATTTTACTCATTATATATTTATTATAGGTAATAGTGTTTTGTTATATAACATTTTATTTGTTATAAGTGTGTCATAGAACGTGTTTTTGTTGCATAATGTTATAGAATGGCTTAATTTTGTTTTATTTTATTATTATTGTTATTATTATTATTTTTTTTTTTGGCGGCACCTGGGATTGAACTGACAACCTCACACGCCTGTCAGACAGGCACTTAAGTCACTGAGCCAAACTCCCAGCCCTGGTTTTTTGAGGCAGGGTCACACTATGTAGCTCGGGCTGGCCTTGTGCTTGTACAGTAGCCCAAGCTGGCCTCAAACTCACAATGCTCCTCCTACCTCAGCCTCCTGAGTGCTGGGATTAAAGGCATGGGCCACCATGCCTGGCTCTTAATTTTGTTTTATATATATATGTATATGGCTTAATTTTGTTATATAATATTTAAGTATATTTTCTATCAGCATGCACATTGCTTTGCCATGAATCCCTTTCCTGACTGACTTAGATTTATTTCAGTGAGTATAAAAAAAAATCTTGCTTACATTGCTTTAAATTGCATCTTTACCCAAGCCTTCTCACAGCATTTGGATAACACTAATTGGAACAATTATTTATAATAAAGATGAATGTTGAGAAGCTACCAAATGTGTTTACCTGCTGGAAAATAATTACACTACCCAGATTCCCTACACCACAATTTGTGAATAATATGTGCCTGTGCTTTGAAGATATCCATGTTTTACTAAATAAATCATAGTATTTTGGGAAGGGAACTGCAGTTTATGTTGAAAATAAATAATTTAACACTTTGATCAATTCTCTTCTTCCTGGGTGGCTAGGAGTAGCTCTCTTTAATTGCAATATGCCAACACACCTGAGGTGGAGGCTACATACTGCTTACCTTCTGCCACCAATCATCACTGAAATTAAAAATGGAAAGGGACCATCCCTTGTCTAATCACTTCATCTATCTATTTGCTAAAATAAGATATTGCTGGAAGCTGGTTTTCTGTTTGTTCCAGAATGAAGAGAACCACCAATTCAGTAGAGAAATGAACATGCTGAGCAAGAAAGAACAAACAACAAATTGGATAAATGCTGTGCTTTTAAACATATGATATTGTGTCAAGAAGCCATAACTCAAGGTGGAGTTATCATTATTCCAGACATTTCATTAAGCATAAAATAATGCAGACCATAGGTAAGCAAATTTTCAAATAGAACTTAATCCTGTATGGCTTAGTGTTTAGCAAACATACAAGAATGTTTCTGAGCATATTCATAGAGCATCTGCCTAGCACTGTTTCCTCCTCTTGGGAGACTCAACTTCACTGCAATATTTTTTTGATTTTATTTTAAAGATAATAAAATCCAATAGAACATAACAGAACAAAGTCAATCAAAACAAAACAGTACAAGTGGTATACAACTTCAAAGCAAGATACTACGAAAACAATAGCTACTATACCATATCTTGTTATCTTCCCAGTAGTTGACCATTCCATCAGGTATAGTAAAATCAAACCAAAAACAAAACAGAATAAAACCAATAAAAACAGAATATGAAATAAAGCAAAAAAAAAATTAATCAGTATAAAGCAAAACAGTGAGAACAATATTGGGCCTCAAAGACAAGATAGAAGGGAATCTCCCATATTTGCCACATTGCATACTGTCATCTTCCCAAGAGATGTTCAGACTGCCAGCCCTAGGCCTGCAAAATCAAGCAAACAATACAAGCATTTAGTTGCTTCATGTACCTTAGTTGCTATCAACTTAGCCATTCCTTTGAACCAGCAGGTTGCTTACGGGGTGGGAGGGCTGTCCTTTATTCTTAGCCTGTGTACTGGTAGACTTACAGAAGACATATATCTCTCTCTTCCTGAAGTCCATGCCAGTCACATGCCACTCACCAGGAAGGCAGGCTAGTTGTCTTCTGGTTGGTGCCTCCCTGCCCAACATGACGAGTTCTCAGGAGGCACAACTTTCTCTTCCTGGAGTCTATGCCAGTCATGCACCACTCACCAGGAAGGCAGGCTAGTCGTCTTCTGGTTTAAACCTCCCTGACCCAACATGGCAGGTTCTTGGAAGGCACATCTTTCTCTCTTCACTGTAATTTTATCTTGTGGTGTACTCTTTATGATTTCCTGCCCCAGCAATTTGGAGGTATTAAAGACCTAACTTTGCTTAACCTTCTTTCAAAAAATTGCTGTTACATAACTTAAAAACAGTTGTGTCATATATGTTGTCAAATTTTCTAGTTGTTTGTATTGAAAAAATAGAAAAAGATTAAGGCTAACATCCGCAATGAATGCAATTTCAAAAATGTTTTTAAAATATTAGCAATTCAAATTCATCAATATGTACAAAAGATATCATGCCATGGCCAAATTATCCCAAGAATTTCAGGTTGGTTTAACATACAACAATCAATGTAAATGACTATAATAAATAGTAATACAGAAAATGATTTGATATAATTTAGTACATCTTAATGATACAGAAGTGTACCTCTTTAAGAATAATAATGAACTTTGTCAATCTGATAAGAACCAATTCAAAATAATTTTCAATATATTAGTCAGTAGTGAAAACCTGAAAGAGTGACAACACCTGGTACTTCTACCCAAACTTCATTGGAAATCTGATCCTAAAGAATAAGGAAGCATGTGTAATTTATCATCCTTATATGGGATAGAGACTGTCATAGTTACTTTTCTCATTGCTGAGACAAAGCACACAACAACCAAATTTGAAGGAGAAAAGGGTTATTTTGGCTCACAGTTTATAGAAGTTTCAGTCCATAGTTGGTAAACTCTGATGCAGGGTGGCATGGCAGAAGGGCATTGTAGAGAAAAAAGTAGTCCATGGCAAGTAGACAGGAGACAGCAAAGCAGCAAGCAGCAAACAGTAGCATGGAAACATCAGAAGCAGATGCCTCAGCAGCAGCAACAGCCCCCAGTCCTCTTTTCATTCCTTTATATCCATCCAGAGGCTACCCACCCTTTGGGTGGTGCCACTCAGAACTATGCTAATTTCAATCAGTGGACTAATGTAGTAATTACATGCTATATCCAGCTACCTCCAAAAGCCTCACCTATGACTGGATTAGCTTTGGGGTGACATGTAGATACAAGTCATAACAGAGACTGAAGAAGCCATGAAAGCGTATTTACCTGCAAATAATTCATATAAAAATTGTAAGAAATTTATCAAAAGCTAATAAATATGTTAAGTGAATTTAGAGATCTCTCTGGTTACAAATCCTATTGTGTTCCATTGTATTCTATATACTATACACAAATAAGTAGAAAATAACATTTTAATAAATGTCAAAACTCATAAAAATTCCAGGGACATTTTGACCAAATATCTAGACCTACAAAACATGGAAAATTGATTCTCATCACCTCTTTGGCATTGCAGGAACCTAGGTTTGGGGAGCCTGAGGAAGCAGCCATTTCCATTGCTTCTCTATCATTGTGGGAACACAGGTTTGGGGTGCCTGTGGTGGCAGCCATTTCCATCACCTCTCCACCATCATGGGAACCCAGGTTTGGGGCACCTGAGGTGGCAGCTGTTTCCATTGCCTCTCCACCATCATGGGAACCCAGTTAAAGGATGTCTGAGATGATGGCCATTTTGATTGCCTCCCAGCCATAAGGAACATGGTAAAGGACAAAATGAAGGAGCAAAATGCAATCTCAGCCCTCCACCCACTGAAAACAAGTCCAGGAATCAATGACATAGAAGGAAATGGAAGACACACATTTGCAATTTCTGAAATGATAGTAACTGAAGTAAAGAAACAAATCCATTAGGCTACAAAAGGTATCAGATCAGAAATAATCTTTCAAGTTGAAAAAGAAACATCAACGTTTTTAAAGGAAATGCTCAGCAAATCTAGAGCAGAGATAGATAAGAGAATAGATGATGATAAGAAGGGAATGGAAATCATGAATGATCCATACAAGAAAGAAATAGAATGTATGAAACAGAGTCAAGAAGATATCCAGGGAATCAAAAATTCCATCTAAAGCTGGCAAAACCACCTGAATGAAACTGACGACAAACATTCAGACCTAGAAGACAGAATCATGGCTAGCAACCATGAAAGGAAATACCTCTTGAAAATAACAATATCAGGAAACAAAAATTCAACAGATACGAGACAATGTGAAGACAAATAATATAAATTAATTGGTGTCAATAAAAAAGCAGGAGCCAGCACAAATGACATAGAAAATATTTGCAAAAGTAATAGCAGAAAATTTCCCAAACATGGGAAAACCACCTGACACACAGATAATGGAGGCATATAGAATGCTAATTAGCTGTAACCCAAATAAATCTATACCAAGGTATACAATAAACAAGATCTCAGAAATTCAGCACAAGAACAGAATATTAAAAGCTGTTAAAGAAAAAAAAAACAGATCACCTATAAAAGAAAACCCATCAGTATCACAGCAGACTTCTCACCACAAACTCCCAAGGCAAGAAGAGTTTGAAGTGAAGAATTTCAAGTCCAAAAAAAAAAAAAAAAACCACAAAAAAAGATTTCCAACCCAGACTGATGTCCCATGCAAAACTATCTTTCAAAATTAATGGGGAAAAAAGATATTTCCGTGACAAAGAACAGCTGAAGGAATTCATGATCACCAAATCAGCATTACAAAGGGTACTAAAAATATTCTACACAGAGACAAAAGTGACCGCAATTCCAAGACCAATAGCAGAAAGAAACCACCAAGTAAGGCAAGCAATTAAAGAAAAGGAAAAAAATAGGAAACCAACAACAAGGAAATAACAGGACAAAAACAAACCAATACATGCCAGTTATTACCATTAATGAAAATGGTCTCAATTCACCAATCAAAAAAAATAGATTGGCAGAGTGGATCAAGAAACAAGATCCAACAATAGGCTGTATACAAGAAATACATTTACCTCAAAAAGAAATTCACAGACTAAAAGTCAAAGGATGAAAAGCAATACTCCATGCAACAGGAAAAA
This sequence comes from Dasyprocta punctata, assembly GCA_004363535.1. Classification (NCBI taxonomy): domain Eukaryota; kingdom Metazoa; phylum Chordata; class Mammalia; order Rodentia; family Dasyproctidae; genus Dasyprocta; species Dasyprocta punctata. The sequence goes on from RJWM01001793.1 coordinate 88,807, forward strand.
GCAGAGTAGCTATTCTGTTTGCAGTCAATGTGAATTTTAAACCACGAATAATTAGAAGAGATAAAGAAGGTCATTGCATACTTGTTAGGGGGAAAATTCAAGAGAAAGAAATAATAATCATGAATATAGATGCACCAGATATGGGTGCACCCAACTATATAAGTCAAAAATTAATATACATGAAAAAACATATGAGCAATAACACAGTTGTAACAGGGGACACTAATATCCTATTGTCACAAAGAGAAAAAATATCAACAAAGAAAACAAAATATCAGCAAAGAAACTATAGAATGCAATCAAACCTGTGAACAAAAAAATAGATGTTTACAAAGTATTCCAACCAACAACAGCAGAATGCACATTATTCTCAGCTACTCATGGGACATTCTCTAAAATGGACCATATACTAGCCAACAGAACATGCCTAAGTAATTACAAAGGAGGTGAAATTATCCCATGCATATTATCTGACCATAGCAATAAAATTAGAAATTAATGACAATAGAAACTGCAAAAACCCCATAAGAACGTGGAATAACATCCTACTACACAAACAATTGGTTACATATTAAATTAAAGAAGAAATCAAACAATATCTACAATCAAATGAAAATGCAACTACAACTTACAGAAAGTTGTGGGAAGCAATGAAAGCAGTCCTAAGAGGGAAATTTATAGCAGTGAATTCTCACATCAGAACAGAAAGAGCACAAATAAACAACCTAAGGCTATACCTTAAGCTTCTGGCAAAAGAAGAACAAGTCAAGCCCGAGTCCATAGAAGGGAAATATTATAAAGATCAGAGAAGAAATAAGCACAAATTAATCTAAGAACACAATACAAAGCATATATGAATCAAAGAGTTGGTTCTTTAAAGGAATAAACAAGATTGATAAACCTCTAGCTAACCTTATCAAAAAAAGGAAAGAAAAATTCAAATTCATGCAATAAGGAATGAAAAGGGTGATATCACAATAGATCCTGTGGAAATTCAGAAGATCATCAATAAATACTTCAAAAATCTTTACTTGCATAAGATAGAAAACACAGAAGAAATGGACAGATTCCTAGAAACATTTGAATTACCAAAACTGAATAAGATATAAAAATATTGAAAAATCCAATATCAGTTAATGAAATTGAAAGCATAATTAAAAACTTACCAACAGTGAAAAGCCCACGTCCTGATGGATTCATAACTGAGTAATACAAGAAATTTAGGGAAGATTTAAAACCAATACTCCTCAAAATGTTCAGTGAAATTGAAAGAGAAGCAATACTCCATAACTCATTCCTGTAGGCAAGTATTACTCTGATGAGAAAACCAAAGAAAGATCCAACTAAAAAGGAGAACTATAGGCCAGTCTCCTAATGAACATACATACAAAAATTCTCGATAAAATAGTAACAAACAGATTGCAAAAAATCATCAAGAAGATTATACACCATGACCAAGGGGGATTCACACCAGGAACGCAGGGATGGTTTAACATACACAAATCAATAAATATAAGAAACCACATCAATAGAACCAACGACAAAAGTCACATGATCATCTCAATAGATGCACAAAAACTTTTGATAAAGTTCAACACTTGTTCATGATTAAAAAAAAAAACCCTACAGAAAATTGGACTAGATGGTCTTTACCTCAATCTAGTAAAAGTCATCTGTGACAAACCAATAGCCAACATTATACTAAATGGACAAAAACTGAAAACTTTCACTCTAAAATCAGGAACAAGACAAGGATATTCTGTATAATCACTTCTATTCAATGCAGTTCTAGAAATATTAGCCAGAGAATTAGACAAGAAAGAGAACTAAAAGGAATAAGGATAGGAAAGAGAATAAGTAAATATCATTATTTGCAGATGATACGATACTCTACATAAAAGATCCCAGAAACTGCACCAAAAGACTTCTAGAATTAATAAACAAATTCAGCAACATAGCTGAATACAAAGTCAACACTTAAAAATCAATAGCATTCTTGTACACAAAGAACAAACTCACTGAGAGAGAAATTAGAGAAACCACACCCTTCACAATAACATACAAAACAATGAAATACTTAGGAATCAGTCATACGAAGGATATAAAAGATCTATACGTTGAAAATTACAGCACTCTAAAAAAAAAGATACAAGAAGATATCAGAAAATGGAAAGGTATCTCTTGCTCATGGATAGGAAGAACTAACATTGTGAAAATAGCCATATTCCCAACACTTTGATACAGATTTAATGCAATTTCAATCAAAATACCTTTAGCATACCTCACAGATCTAGAGAAAACATTCCTGAAATTCATTTGGAAACAGGAGAGACCTAGAATAGCAAAGACAATCCTGAGCAACAAAGACAAGGCAGGAGGCATTACAATCTCTGACTTGAAATTATACCACCAAGCTACTGTGATAAATTCAGCATGACACTGGCAAAAACTAGACCTGAGGATCAATGGAACAGATTAGAAGATACAATTGTAACTACAAAGACACTCAGCCAGCTTGTTTTTGATTAAGTGGACAAACATGTTCACTGGAAGAAAGATAGCCTCTTTAATAAGTGGTGCTGGAAAAGTTGTCTTTCCATATGCCAAAGACTAAAATTAGACTCATATCTATCACCATACGCCAAAATAAAGTCAAAATGGATTGAGGTTCTAACTATTAAAAAAGAAACTCCAAACCTGCTGAAAGAAAAGTTAGGTAAAAATCTTGAAGAGATAGGGTTAGGATGAAAGTTTATGAACAAAATCCAAACTTCATGGGAAGTACTTCAAAGAATAAACAATTGGGATTTCATTGTATTAAAAAGTTTTTGCACATCAAAAGTCTACACCAACAGAGTGAAATGACAACCACAGAATGATAAAAAATAATTAGCTAACTGTCCTTCAGACAAAAGACATCTAGAACTTACAGAAAATTGAAAAAAAATCAGACCCTGCTAAATTCAAAGACCCAATGAAAAAATGGGCATATGAGATAAATACTTCTCAGATAAAGAAATATAAATTGCAAATAAATATATGAAAAAATGTTCAGCACCACTGGTCATTCATGAAATGCAAATTAAAACAAAACTGAGATTTCATCTCACTCTAGAAAGAATGGCTATCACCAAGATGTCAAGCAGTAGCAAATAGTGGTGGGTCTTGGGGAAAAAGGAACCCTTCTCTATTGTTGGTGGGAGTGTAGACTGGTACAATCATTGTGGAAATCAGTGTGGTGATTCCTCAAAACAACTAGGTCCCATTCAATTCAGCTATTCCTCTTCTGGCTATTTTCCCAGAAGAATTAAAAACAACATACCAAAGCAATATATGTGCACCCATATTTTTAACAGCACAATTTGTAGTAGTTAAATTTTGCAAACAACCCAAAAACCCATCAACCACTGAATGGACAAAAATGATGTGGTATTTTTATACAGTGGAGTACTACTCAGCTATGAAGAAAGACAAACTTTAGGTTTTTATAGTTAAATGGATGCAACTGGAGACCACAATCAAATAAATCAGACTTACATGTGTAAACATCGCATTGTCTTCTTAGTGTAAAAAACTGAAAGATTAAATAACACCCAAAATGTGCAATAGATATTGTGAAAGTGAGAATGAAAGAAACTTCTTCAAAGGGAAGAACAACTGAGATGGTGGAGAGGAGACAAAAAAGAACGAAAAAATATACAAGATAGATAATCATACTACTAATCTCTGTTTAGTTCATCAGAAAGAATGGTTTGTGCTTTCATTGTTGGATCATTTTTTCATACCTACATCTTGTAATCTGAGCAAATACTTTAAAGATAACAATATGCACTATAGTAACCATTGTTAATCTTGTATTATGTTGATTTGAATTCAGTACCATTGTTTTTAGCCTTTTTTTGTTTGTTTTTGAAATAAAATTCAAAAAATTTAAGAACCACTGAAATTAATTGAAACCTGAATAAACAGAGAGATATAACATATCTTTGAATTGGATTAGAACACTCAATATTATTAAAATATTTATTCTAAAAATATTTTTTATAGATTCAACTCAATCTCTCTCAAAATTCTAGACAGTTTTGAGAATTTGCAAAGTTATTTTACCATTGACATAAAAAGTTGAAGATCATAGCTACCAAAATAAATTTGAACAATAATAATATCATTGGAGTACTTATATAACTTGATGCCAATGCTTGTGATAAAACTACTATAATGAAACTAGTGATGTTTTGACATATGTTAAACATATTGATCGAAAACAACAGACTAGATGCCAAAGAATTTCCAATACAGAATGAAAAATAGTGATGAAACAAATGAATATTCCCATATGGAAATAATGAACCTCAAACTTCAAACTTCACATAATCTATAAAGTTGAAAGCAAAATGTATTTTAGGCTTAAATGTAAGTGATAAAATGCTAAGACTTTTAAAAGATAACATAGAAGAAAATCTTTGTAAATTTTCTGTCTTAGGTCACACATGAAAAACCCAAATTATAATTTATAATTTATTTTTTATATATTGGAATTTATTAAAATTTAAAACTTCTGCTTTTCTAAATATAGTATTAAGACATTATCACTGTCAATTTCTTACAAAGTTAAATGTATATACACTCTGTGATCTAATAACTCTAGGTAATTACTCAAAAGAAACAAAAACCTATGTTCAAAGAATTGAACACAAAGATTCACTGTAGCTTTGTTCCAAATCACGAAAAATGGGAACAATTTAAATGTCTATGAGCATCTTAGTGAGTACATCAGTTGAATTATTCATGTAATGGAATATTACTTGGAAACAAAAAGGAACAAACCTCAGAATGTGACAAAATTTAATGAACATCAAAAATATTCTGCACAAAATCAGCCAGTCATAAAAGAACAAATAATGTATTGTCTAATTTGCTTAAATTCTTAGAATATTGTCTACTGTCTCAGCAAAAAAATGACTAATTCTTCCTCAGCAAAATTACTGACAGATTGACTGCAAAGTGGAACATGATAATAAAATTGTATTTTGATACAGCTGTATTTTGATCATGGAAGGGTGTTTGTCAGAATTCACCAAACCAGTATATGCATTTTCAATGATTACATTTATGTTCATAACGTATACCTTATTAAACTTACTTTTACAATATAACTTTTTAATGCTTTTCTTTTCAATTAGGATAAGCAACATTTCATTACTTCAACTACTACATGATTTGGGCATTTCTCGTTTCTTCAGCACTTTTATGCTGGTTTCACTGTGGCTAATTCTAGTCTCTTTTTGTTGTTTCTTTAATATGTGTTTTCCTTGGCACTTGTTCCTTCCTCCACCTGGAACACTCTATGCAGACGTGTACATGGTTAACATTGTCATCTCCTACAGCTCTTTGCTTAAATGTCACTTTTCCAGTGAGATCTTCCCTCATCTAAAATTATAATTTCCTCCCTATCACGTACACAGTCGGTATTTTTCCCTTCCTTCTTGCTTTGTTTTTCTTTGAAATTCATCACAATCTGACACAATAAGTGCTTTGTTTATTTGTTTATGGGTTTTTTCCCATCATGAAGGGGAAAATTCATGAGAGCAAGACATTTTATTTTGTTATCTGTTCTGAAACTCTAAAGTAGTGCCTGATATATAGAGGTCATCGCGTCTATTATTTATTCAATAACTGAAAACATAATGTATGCAAAGATTTTGTCAATGCCTTATAAAAAGTTAAAACTCTATGCTCATCTTATTTCATTCTTATTATGTATAATTAACCTTGAACTTTCTTTCTAAAAAGCAAAAAAAAATCATCTTATGTTTCAAACCTTTAAACTTGGTTTCAATTTACCTTTAAATAAAAATCAAGCACCTTATATAAACTTTAGGGCTCTTCAGGACTTTATATCATTCCCACTCTTAATCATATCTGCTGCCACTTTTCTCTAAATATTTTACTCTTGATTCACAATTACTTTTGTAAGTTTCTTAATAACACCACATATTATATTTCCTTGTTTTTGTCCTGACAAGTTTGTGTTTACTATCCCCACTGTAAAAACACTGGACAGTTTCATAGAGTCTCAATTATGGTCAAACCTGGTAAACTTCATCTTAGAAACATCTTTTGATTCTAAGTGAATGTACAGTCATTTGTTCTGTTTAAGTAACACTTATTACTTAATATTTTAAAAATGTGGTAGCTTTCTACAGTTAAGGTTAATGTCTTATAAATGCTACAGTTACTATTGGAATGGACTTGCAGGTGGGGATGATCCCAGCTGTAGACAACCTTTAGGAACCTAGAATATTTTCTTTCTGTAGATTTTCTAAGTTCGACAAATGTCTTCAAGAATTTGACATCACAGATTCAGTATCAATTTGGCAGTATGTCACAAGAAGGGAGTTCAAACGAAAGTAAGGTGACTATAGCTGTCTATACCAAATAATAAATATCTCTTTCTATTACTTTGATGAGAACTATTTATATGAACCCTAGAAGAAAGACAGTGGAAAGACATTGAAGGAGTACAGTATTTTCTTAATGTCAGATTTTGGTGTTGAGAATACATTGGACAATCAAGAGCAATGATAAAAGACCATAATGGTTAGGAAGTTGTGTATTTGCCTGTTAGTTCTTTGAGCTATAATTAATTATAATGTCTTATCTGTTTTTCAGTTGAGGTAAAGTCACATAAAGTAACACAGTACAGTTTTATTAGTTTGACAAGCACATACAGTTCCATAACTATCACTGCAATCATAACATAGAACAGTTCCATAACTCCACAAAATTCCCTCATCTTGCATATTCTAAACCCTTGTCAGCCTTAGCAACCATTCACTGTCTTCTGTCTCTATAGTAGCATGCTTTCCAAAATGTTACATAAATGGTGTCTTTTGAGTCTGGCTTCTTTCACTTAGAAGTTTCTGTTTAATATTCATCCACACTGGAACTCAACCCAGCCAGGGGAACTCCACCCAGCCAGGCAGAAGGTCAAGCGCCACACTCTGGGAGTGAGTCCTCAGTAACTGCACAGAGAATTGAGCTCTGCCCAGCTCAGTGCCCCAGCACAATCCATCAAGGGAACCCCCATCCAGCCTCACAGGACACAGAGCCCCACAGCTGCTGATTGGGATGCAGCCAGCATAGCTGCAAGGCTTTGGAGAATCTGAGCTCTGCCCAATAGAACACAAGGCACGAGCTCCATTTTTCAGGGGTCCAGCCATGGAGCATGTTCTAGAGGTTGTGAACTCTGAACCCTGCCCAGCCAGGAGCAGGGCCCCAGTGCCACACCCTAGGGGTGCATCTCTGCTAGTCACCTGTTGCAGAGGTTCTGAACTCTACACAGTCAGATTCTAGGCCCCAGTGAGAAGCTCCAGGGGTGTGACCCTGCTAGATACAGGGAGGATACAAACATTGTCCAGCCATGCATCCCAGAGCAACCCAGCAAAGTACATCAGGGGACCATGTGGCCAGCCTCACAGACCACAGAGCACAAGGATCCAGCACCATAGTCTGGGGGTGTGCCCAGGGTAGCCACGGGGATATTGGAGGATTGAAGCTCTACCCACACAGTGTTCCAGTGCAATTCTTCAGGAGGCTGCCTGCCCAGCCACACAAGTCCCAGAAGAACATAACAAAACAAAAGAGCAAGATGCAGTCTCAGTCACCCAACACATTGAGACCAAACCAAAAAGACACTGAAATGGAAGACACTGGGAATCATACAACTGAGCTTTCTGAAATGGTAACAACTGAAGTAAAGAAACAACTCCATGAAGCTATAGAGGAAATCAGATCAGAAATAATCTCTCAGCTAAAAAATGAAATGACAATCATTATGAAAGAAATGCTGAGTGCATCTAAAAAAGATCAAGACAAAAAAGAAAAGAACATAAGAAAATGATGGAAACTTTGAATGAACAAAATAAGACACAAATAGAATGCATGAAACAGATTCAAAGGGAAATTCAGGAAATTAAAAATTTCCATGGAAAGTCAGCAAAACCACTTGAATGAAGCTGAAGATAGTGTCTCAGACCTTGAAGACAGTATGGAAGCTTACAATCATGAAAGAAAAGATCTCTTAAAAATAACAAGGAACCAGGAAATAGCAATTCACCAGCTGCAAGATGATGCCAAGAGAAATAATATATGATTAATAGGCATAAATGAAAAAGCAGGGGTCAATACTAATGAACTGCAAAGACTATTTACAGAAATAATAGCAGAAAATTTTCCAAACATGAGAATAGAATCTGATACACAGGTAAGCGAGGCCTACAGAACTGCAATTAACCATAACCAAAATAAATCTTCACCCAGATATATAATAATTAGGATATCAGAAATTCAGCACAAGAACAGAATACTAAAAGCTGTCAGAAAAAAGAAACAGAACACCAAGGAAGGGAAACCTATCAGAATCACAGCAGACTTCTCAACACAAACCTTCAAGTCAAGAAGAGCTTGGAGTGAAGTATTTCAAATCCTGAAAGAAAACAACTTTCAACCCAGATTGATATATCCTGCAAAAGTATCTTTAAAAATTGATGGAGAAATAAGATACTTCCATGACAAAGAACAACTGAAGAAATTCATGGCCACCAAACCAACACTACAAAGAGTACTGAAAGACACTCTAGAAAGAGACAAGATAGCTACAAATTTAAGAACAACAACGAAAGGCAACCACTAACAGAGCAAACAATTAAACAGAAAATGTAGAAAACCAACAACAGAAACATAATATGACAGGGATGAATGAGTACATATCAGTTATATCAATCAAAGTAAATGGTCTCAACTCACCAATAAAAAGAAACAGACTGGCAGAGTGAGTTAAGAAACAAAATCCAACAATATGCTGTGTACAAGAAACACATTTAACTCAAAAGGAAACTCACAGACTAAAAATCGAAGGATGGAAAATAATACTCCATGCAATAGGAACTCAGAAATAAACAGGGGTAGTTAATATGTTTGTAGACAATGTGAACTGCAAACCAAGAATGATCAAAAGAGATAAACAAGGTCACCACATACTTCTTAGTGGAAAACTTCAAGCAGAAGAGATTACAATCATAAATATATACGCACCAAATATGCGAGCACTCAAGAAAAATCTTAATAGACATGAAAAACCAAACAAATAATAATATGGTTATAACAGGGGACCTTAACACCCCATTGTCACAAAGAGACAGATCAATCAAACAAAACATCAGGAGATTCCTAGAAACCTATGAAATCACAGAACTGAATCAAACTTGTGAACAAATGGACCTAGTAGATGTGTACCGAGTGCTCCAACCATCAACATCAGAATACACATTCTTCTCAGCTGCACGTGGGTCATTCTCTAAAATAGATCATATGCTAGTCCACAGAACATGCTTAAATAGATGTAAAGGAACTAAAATAATTCCATGCATATTATCTAACCATAGTGCAATAAAATTGGAAATTAACGACAAAAAAACCCATAAGAACCCCCATAAACCCATGGAAATTGAATAATAGTCTTCTAAAGAATCAATGGGTCACAGAATAAATTAAAGAAGAAATTAAACAATATCCACAGTTGAATGAAAATGCAAATAAAAATTACTGGAACCTGTGGGACACAATGAAAGCAGTCCTCAGAGGAAAATTTATAGCACTAAAGTCCCACATCAGAAAAATGGAAAGAACACACATAAACAACTTAATCATGCACCTCAAACTTCTAGAAAAAGAAGAGCAAGTCAAGCCAAGAGCCAAAAGAAAGGAGGAAGTTATAAAGATCAGAGCAGAAGTTAATGCAATTGAAACTAAGAAAACAATACAAAGAATTAATGAATCGAAGAGTTGGTTCTTTGAAAGAATAAAAATTGATAAACCCTAACCAACCTTATCCAAAAGAGGGTAGAAAAAAACTCATATCCATGCAATATGAAACGAAAAGGGTGAAATCACTACAGACCCTGTGGAAATACAGAAGGTCATCAATACCTACTTCGAAAACCTTTACTCACATAGATTCAAGAACACAGAAGAAATGGACAGATTCCTAGAAACCTATGAATTACCAAAGCTGAATCAAGAAGATGTAAAACTGCTGAATAACCCAATTTCAGCTAATGAAATTGAAAATGTAGTTAGACCCTTACCAGCAAAGAAAAGCCCAAGTCCTGATGGATTCACTGCTGAATTCTACAAGAAGTTTAGGGAAGACTTAACACCATCACTCCTGAAATACTTCAATGAAATTGAGAGGGATTACCAGGGATTTAGCTCAGTGGCTTAAGTGCCTGCCTGGCAGGCGTGAGGTTCTGAGTTTGATCCCCAGTACCAAAAAAAAAAAAAAAAAAAAAAAAAAAAGGAAAGCAAGTCTCCCTAACTCATTCCTGGAAGCAAGGATTACTCTAATACCCAAACCAGAGAAAGACCCAACCAAAAAGGAAAACTACAGGCCAGTGTCCTTAATGAATATAGATGCAAAAATCCTCAATAAAATACTGGCAACAGAAAGTTATCAGGAAGATTATACACCATGATCCTGTGGGACTCATCCCAGAAATGCAGGGATGGTTCAACATACGCAAATCAATAAATGTAATACACCATATCAACAGGGCCAAGGAAAAAATCACATGATCATCTCAATAGATGCAGAAAAAGTTTCCAACAAAATCTAACAGTCATTCATGATAAAAACCCTACAGAAAATCAGAATACATGGTCTCTACTTCAACCTGATAAAAGCCATATGTCATAAACCAACATTCAACAACTTACTAAATGGACAAAAGCTGAAAACTTTCAACCTAAAATCAGGAGCAAAACAAGGATGCTCATTATCACCACTCCTATTCAATATAGTTCTAGAAATATTAGCCAGAGTAATTAGACAAGAGAAAGAAATAAAAGCAATAAAGATAAGAATAGAATAAGTAAAATCATCATTATGTCCAGTTGGTATGATATTCAATATAGAAAACCCCCAAAAATCCATTGAAAGATTTCTAGATGTAATAACCAAATTCAGTAATGTTGCTGAATACAAGGTCAACACTCAAAAATTAATAGCATTTCTATCCACAAACAACAGAATCACTGATAGAGAAATAAGGGAAACCACACCCTTCACTATAGCATCCAAAAAAAATGAAATAGTTAAGAATCAATCTAAAAAAGGAAGTAAAAAAATCTATACAGTGAAAATTACATTACTCTGAAAAAGGAAATCCAAGAGGATTTTAGAAAATGGAAAGATATTCCCTGTTCGTGGATAGGAAGAACAAACATTGTGAAAATGGCCATTCTCCCAAAATTGTTATACAGATTTAATGCAATTCCAATCAAAATACCACTTGCATACCTCACAGAGCTAGAAAAATCATTCCTGAAATTCAGCTGGAACCAGAAGAGACCTAGAATAGCAAAAGCAATTCTGGGTAACAAAGGTAAGGCAGGAAGCATCACTATCTCCGACTTGAAACTATATTACAAAGCTACCGTGATAAAATCGGCATGGTACTGGAATCAAAACAGACCTGAAGATCAATGGAATAGATTAGAAGATACAGCCACAACTACAAACACACTCAGCCACCTCATCTTTGACAAAGGGGCCAAACACGTACATTGGAAGAAAGATAGCCCCTTTAACAAATGGTGCTGGAAAAACTGGCTTTCCATATGCCATAAACTAAAACTAGATCTATGTCTGTCATGACACACGAAACTAAAGTCAAAATGGATCAAAGATCTGAATATTAAAACCGAGACACTAGACTTACTAGAAGACAGAGTAGGTAAAAATCTTGATAACATAGGAGTAGACAGAGAGTTTATGAACAAAAATCATACTTCATGGGAAATACTTCCCAGAATCAACACCTGGGATCTTGTCTTATTAAAAAGTTTTTGCATGTCAAAGGAAATCTCCAACAGAGTGAAAAGAAAACCAACAAATTGGGAAAATATCTTAGCCAATTGTCCCTCAGACAAAGGACTTCTATCTAAAACATACAAAGAATTTAAAAAATTCAGGCCCCTAAATTCAAGGACCCAATCCAAAAATGGGCATCTGAGATGAATAAACATTTCTCAGAGAAAGAAATACAAGTGGCAAATAAATATACGAACAAATGTTCAACATCAATGGTCATTCAGGAAATGCAAATTAAAACAACACTGAGATTCCATCTCACTCCAGAAAGAATAGCCAAGATTAAAAAATCAACCAAAAACAAATGCTGGAGGGGCTGTGGGATAAAAGGAACTCTTCTCCACTGTTGGTGGGAGTGTAGACTGGTGGAACCACTGTGAAAATCAGTGTGGAGATTCCTCAAGAAGCTAAGATTTGAGACCCCATTTGACCCAGCTATCCCGCTTCTGAGTATTTTCCCAGAAGAATTGAAAACATACCACAGTGATATTTGTGCACCCATGTTTATAGCAACCCAACTTGTAATAGCCAAATCTTAGAAACAACCCAAGTGTCCACCAATCAAGGAATGGATAAAAGAAATGTGGTATTTTTATACAATGAAGTACTACTCAGCTATCAAGAAAGATTGCATCGAGATTTATAACTAAATGGACACGACTTGAGACCATACTCATAAGTGAAATAAATCCAACTCATATGTGTAAATACCATATTGTCTCCCTAGTTTAAGAAACTGAAACAGTATACATGATCCAAAATCTATAATAAATACTGTGTAAGTGTAAGTAACTTCTCAAAGAGCAAAAGTAATTGGGAAAGGGGTAAGTAGGAAAGAAAGAAGGGAAAAGGAAAAAGTCATAAATTTGTACATATGTATATGAAAGATTGCTAAAATGAATACACTGTTGAATGCATTAGTTATTGAAAAAGAACAGTTAATAGTCATATGATTAGATCAATTTTACATGTCTATATCTGTTCATCCAAGCAACCCTTTTGAAGGTAACAATATGCAGTATTGCAACCATTGTCAAATTCTTATCATCTTGTTTTGTAAACCTATAACGTTACAATTTTGGATTTGTTGTCATTTGTCTGTCTTTTTTGCTTTTTGTCTGTCTTTTCTGTGTTTTTTTCTCTTAAATAAAAAAAATTCATCCACATTGTTTTGTGTTTCCTGGTTTGTTTCTTTTCATGGCTGATTAGCATGCTGATGAATGGTTAGACCGTATTTTTTTAATCTATTCATCAGAATCTGTGTTTTTATCCAATGTGTAGCTACTAAAAATGCCTCTAAAAATGCATATGTATGTTTGTGTGTGTAAATGTACACTTTTTTGGTCTTAGGCAAATAACAAGAATGGGTTATTTTAATTTTAAAATTCCAATACACTTAGGAATTAAAATCCTAAGGAAAGTCTTTTATTAAATAGCACATACAAAAGACATAAGACACGCATGTGACACCTTGCATAGATTAAAGGGACCACAATGAACAAACCAAGCAAGGTCCTTTTATCCATAAAATATGAAGCTGCGCATGTGCCTACTGTGTTTCACTGTTCTAGGTGCTGCAAATACAATAACAAAATACATCTGCATTTTCTAATATAATAGAAAATAATCAAGAAATTTTCAACTTCCAGTGAGCACAAAAATTAAAATAAAATTGATTTTGTGAAAGAGAGAACACTGGAAGAAATGAACTGCAGAGAATCCTTGAAGAAAGGTACCTTCAGATTGATGCTATGAATGAAGGGATCAGCCATTTGTAGGGTCTGGAACAAGGATAATTAGGGCAGCAGGGCAGCTGGGACAAAGACCCTCATCTAAGAACTGACAAGAGACATTTTTAAGTGACACTTATTCAGAAGATATATCTCAGTCAATATGCTAAGTGATTAACCTATGTTTCAATTTATCATATATTCTTTATTTGCAGAAAATATTGAATTCTCAATAAGACTGTTGACCTTTAAAATATGGAGTAAAAGTAAATCTTATAAAGAAGACTGCCCCTGTATGAATCCGTATAACCATGAATCTATTCATATCATAATGATCATTCCTCTTCTAAGTTAGAAATAAATGGAAGCCCAAACAAGTAAGACTGAGCTCCCTACATGGCTATTTGCTTATACCCTGGTGTAATTAACAATGATGCCTTCGTGCCTTTGAAAATGGCATCTCACTTACTCTGGAAACAATGAAATAGATAGCAACCTAGAAGTCTCTGGCAGTATGTCAAGATACTTTACTGAGCCAAAGAAACCTATAAAACAAAGCAAAGCAATAGACAAAACTTCACTGACAGAGAAGAGAAATGGGCTGCTTCATGCCATGTTTTCTGTTTCTGATTCAGCATCTTTCTTTCCTTCCCAAATGTATGTCCCTCCTAAGATAGGAAAGCTTCATAGGGACATGCATAATATTTTTGTTTGAGCAACAATTTATACCAAGCCATATAATTTTTTGTTATAACCTAAATGTGTTTTATGTAGTGTGGTGGTTTAACTTTACACTACTAGGTCACAAAATTCCAGATAGAATGAAGTTTAGTTGGGCTCAATGGCATTTTCAAAATGCTTGGAAACATAGGAGATCACAGGTTAAAACATGTAATTGAAGTTTTGTCACATTATTTCTGCAATCTAGTTAAGAATATTAAGTCTACTTCAGCCACATATCACAGTTTATAATAGTTAAATCTTGGAAATAACACAAATGCCCATTAACCAATCTAGTTAAGAATACTAAATCTACTTCAGCCACATATCACAGTTTATAATAGTTAAATCTTGGAAATAACCCAAATGCCCATTAACCAATGAATGGATAAAAATGATGTGTTTTTTTATACAAAGGCATACTCCTCAGTCATAAAGAAGGATAAACTTGACACATTTATAGCTAAATGGATGGACCATGAGACCATACTCTTAAATGAAATAAATCAGATACATATGTACAAATAATGTATTGCCTCTCTGGTGTGAGAAACAGTGTGTAAATAAGAACCAAACTGTAGGATTGATAATTGTGAAATAGGAAGAAATTGTTCAAAAGGAAAGGGGAATTGATTGAGGGGATGGAAAGGCAAAAAAAAAATGAGGGAAAAAAAGATATAATGGAAACAAAGCTTTATAAATAAGGAGGGAAATAGTGATTGAAGAGAAGGGAGGGGAATAAGAAATAAATGACACTAAGATATATCATGTATAAGTACAAATTCCCTATGACGATTGTGATCATTATATATAGCTATATTGAACCAATAAACTTGATTTTAAAAAAGAAAGAACATGTTAAATCTGTTTTATACATACTGAGAATTTAGAGTTAGAACAGAGCAATCAAATAAATATAAAGAGTAGGATATAGGCAATGAATATATTCCAATTTATAAAGTTAGAAGGTTTGGATAGCTATATACAGACAATACATGCAAATGTCTACAAGCATTTCCTGAAATTGTGAGACAAGGCATTATGTTACTACAGGAGATTACAGATTCATGCTTTGTGTCATCAGTTACTAAACATGTAAAGAGATAATGTAAAGACAGGATTCTGGTCATATGAGGTAGATTAAATATATATGTTAATGTCTATTATCTCTCACAAATGCCAGTAGTAACAAAATAACAGTGACAAAAAGAGAGACACAAGTTTACAAAGAAATAGTGACGCAGAAAAGGACCATGAACAAAGTTGTCAACAGCATGTAAAGGAAGGGCCTGGATAGAAGAATAACAAAAGGCTAGGAGAGCAGATGAAGCTGAAATAAACCTGCCTAATATAGAATGGCCATTGAGGAAAAAGCTAGGTTTTTCAACAGTTTATCAAAAATGTTCAAGATTTAGAGGTGTGTAATCCTAATGAAATGTGCAGAAGAAAGGATGAAATGAGAGAACAGTTTGAAAAAACTGTAAGATGCAGTCTTTACTCATCTCACACTAGAGGTCTTCTTACCATGATACCCTACTGGCCATTCTTTACCCACCTGCAGAAGCTAATTACTTGCTGGAAAGTATGAGCCAGAAAGCATCTCAACTCATACCAAATGATATAACTACACCTTACTGTTAGGAGTAATATGTTGAGGGTAGTGTCATGGCTGGTGATTATAACACTATACAGATGAACTATACATAATTTTCTCAGTGTATGTAAAAGTATCCCAAGGCTAAATATCCTAATGTGTATTTATAATCTAGTCCTGAGGGTGAGTTTTCTCTAAAGCAATACTAGGAATCTTTTTGATTATCTTAGTTTTCCCCAGTTTAAGCACTTATTTGTTAGGGTTGTCATGAGTACCATACGAGAGATGTCAACAAGTGAATGTGTATAGTAAATGCATAACTACTTTTCTGTACTCTTCTTTCTTTAAACATTATTCCTTCTCCCCTGTAATTAAAATATTTTAGTTCACCCTATATCCACACTCCCGTTATATACTTTTAATACCTTGATTTTTCTATGAAAAACTCCCTATTTATTAATCCTTGTGGTCAAGAAAGTACTGGCTTCAGGACGCCACTTCAAACACACGGTGATAAAACCTAAATCTCAGTACACACTCCAATTACAGAATAAGTGGTTATTGACCCATATAGAGCACAAGCTGAGTTACCCAATAATACATGAAATGCCTGGGAATTTCTGGGGAAAAACGTTCCCTTCTATAGGGACTACTACACAATGTGAAGTTAGCCTGGAGTCACTGGTTACCAACATTTGGGGAGCTTGAATGAAATTGAAGGCAATGCAGAAAACAGTAGAGTGTTTAGATAATGAAATGAAATGCCTTGACGTAGCTATATCTGAAATTTTCACTTATGCTAGTAATAAATCTCTGCACGTTTTCCCCAAATTGAAAACTAATCACATCCTTTTAAGTAATTCACTGTTAGTAGATACGATTCTCTTTCAAATATCTTTTCTTGACAGTTTTATACCTCTCTACTATTTTAACTTTTTACCAAATTTTATATTGTTTTCAAAAATTATTCATCATGTTTAAAAAATATCCCTTTCCCAATAAATATACACTGTGAGAAGCAATCAGCAAAGACAAGAAAAATTATTTGTTCCTTTTACAAATCCCAGTTAAGTGATAGGGTAAAAATTCTTAATCATTCATGATCCTACTCTAGATGCTTGCATGGATTGTTATAATGAAAATTAACTTGCCAAAGTCATTGATGCCATTCACATTGTCATAATCAATGTTCAATTCTCAGTCATCATCTTAATTTACCAACAACTTTGGTAAGTCTCCCATTCTCCTCATTGAAAGGCTTTTCCTCAATCACCTGGTTTTCACCTTGCCACATTCACTGCTCGGCTTCAGTATCTTTTGTTGATGACTCTTCATATGCTGACTCTAAAGGTGGGAAAGTTAATTTTTGGACCATTTTCCCATTTTTGTTTCCCTTGTGCTTGGCACTAGTCTCATGGCTGTAACTGAACGCATCCATAGAACTGCTGGTTCCCACATTCTTCTCTTCTGGACTCAGACTGGGATCTCTTGTAGACCTAATGAATATCTCAGACTTAGCCTATTAACACTGAATTCCTGTTCATCCCATCAAGCACACAAATATGACCTATTTTGAATAATATCATCTATATTCTTCCAATTACTCAGCAAAATTTTTTAAGTCAGACCTTTATTCCTTTCTTTCATGTCAGCATACCTTCACCTCAGTGTCCTTGTACTTGCTATTCCCTTTGCCTTCAATATAATTTCCTAAGATAACTGCACGTACCTCTTTCAGATGTTTAAATTTTTGCTTTTTTTAAATAGCAGCTTCTCAACATAGTCTTGTCTGATATAGTCTTCTCTGACAATTAACATGAAGTTTCTAAAGCCAGTTAGTCAAAATTTGAATCACAGACATGCCACTCGTAGTTAACTCTCATACTTATTTAACACATTTTTGGACTCATTTTCTTCATTTTTTAAAAAAAATTGAGAATCCTATTTATCTATAGTGCTTGTGTGCAGTCTAAATAAGTTAACACGTGTAGGGTTCGTTAGAATAATTACTATTATTATCCATTGAAAGTTAATATGAAAATGATGTTGTTTTAAAAGGGTATGCAGTTTCAGAAATACACAGAACAGGTATGACTAGAGGGACATGTATTTATGTGTGATGGAAAAATTCTTCACAAACCAGGAGGTACCACATCCTCTGGCTCTGATGGTAAGCAAATTCCTGATTGATCAACAGGGTATCTGCTCTTCTCAGTCTGTAAATAAAGAGTGCTCTTATCATAAGGAACAAAATAAAAATTATATGCTTATGTGATAAAAAAACACAGGTGACAACAGTCTTCTTCATGTCTTCCAGAAATAGATGCTATAATTATGAAAATCTGTAACATAAAGTTGAGATGCTCATACTGTTGGATGATTTATTTAAAACGTAATTCCCTGTCCATTTCACAGGGCAACATACAATTGTACTACTCACCAACAGAGAGATTACATATTTAAAAATCCCAGTCAGTCAATGATACAAGAAACAATTATTGGTTTATATCCCAGATGCTGTGCAGTGGTAGACTACTTATCTTCACAAAATAGATTAAACATATTATGCTTATTTTTGATGTTATAGGAACAACAAAAAAGAAGGTAAAGAAATGCCTCAAAATAACCTGATTTCATTTGTCTTTATTTAAAAAATAATTTAAAATATCAATCCACCCACACAAATAATTTTGTGTGAAAATTTCACCGGAATGAAAACTGAATTGTATGGCCACATTTTTATCATTTATTAATAAGTAATGTGTCTTAATAATTTTTAAAACTTTATTAAAATAGAAACAATGTTTCTATTATTTATTGATGTAACAGGAGTGAGAGGCAATTTTGGTGAAAAATGGAATTCACTTCAGAGCCCAAGTGAATTTTGTGAATTTTATGTTGCACAGGATCAGAAAACAAAGCCACCTGAAAAGAGCAAGGACTAGTCTAATTGCAAGCCTGGATCATTTATAATGCCATTCTATTTGACATAGTTTTATGTATTTCATAAAACCAGGCGTGGACGGTGGTAGGCTGAGAAATCAATAGTTTCTGTACCTTGTTTCTAAACCAAGTAGGACATTTTGTGCTGTTGTATTAATTGTTCACCTGGAAATTTTCTTAATAATTCAAAAAGTATTGAATTCCTAGAACTCTCAGAGAACTGGAGGCATCAGCAATGCGACAGAACAGGAGGCCCAAGACTATCTTTGCACTTACAGATGCACCAAATAAGCAACAACTCACATACCAATCCCTCAGAGAGAAAGTCAGAAACTAGCTGAGAGACTGCTGTACACAACTTAACTGAGAAAACTGCCACGTAGAAATGGGTCAGAAAAGCTGAGTGTTACTCCCTCCCTACCTCTCACAACCACAATGTGGCACAGTTGGGATAAACATTCACCTCCAAACTTCTCCCCTGACGGGGAAAGAGTTTGGACCATATGTCTAGAGCCTCAACTTTTAGAGCTGTTACTCAAGAGACTGACACCTAACTTGCCTATCTCTAGAAATTACAGTAATTAAGATTCAATCATCCCTGAGGACCAGAGAGAAGGAGGCAGTTGCAGACAGGCACAGGCGCACTTACCATAGTCTTCCTCCTGGCTCAGTGCAGAGGTAACGCAGGTAATAAAGCTCAGTTCACAGCTTTTCTGTGAAGCGGTCACACTGCAAATTTAACTCCTTAGATTTTGGTCGTTGTTGCTTTTGTTGTTGCTGCTATTATTGTTTGACTGTTCCTAAGAGTCTGACTTCTAAATATACCAAATCTGGAAGTTGAAGAGGCATGATGACCATTATACCCCTCTAAATATAGACTGCCCAAAGATTTACCTTAAACCTACTCCAATGGGGTACAAAGCTTCCCATTTTCTCCCTGGAAGGAATCAAACTACACAAATAGTTTCGTGCCTTTTGTCACACTGGGCCTGAGAATCTGGATACTAAAGTTGGATAAACCCTTGGGCTCTAGAGAACAAAGTGGCAGTTTTGAATGTGCCGGTGAGCTGTTTCTTCCCTTGCTTCCTTCCCCTGCTTTACTCCACCTATAAAGCCCAGCTCCCACCTGCAACCTACAAAGCTTTATAAAATACTTAGGGCCTTAAATTTTTCCACTATCACTTGAAGATCTGACTTCTGACTTGGCCATTTCCTGCAGCTGATTAGTAATCACAATTACTAGTTCCCTGAGAGTTTCAAAGAACATGTGGACACTTTCTATAGCTCCTCCCCCGCGGCTTTCTCCAGTAGAAAAAACAAGCATGCAAATTTTCCGAAGCTCCAAGCTCCACAACTTTCTTGTTGCTACATAAGGTACTGACCTCTAACCTAGCCATATCTGAGCGTTACTAGGGCCAAGCATTCCCTGGATCCTGGAGGTGACAGAGAACAAAGCAAAAATTGGAAAGAGAATAATGTCTGAACAAATACGCAGATGGTAGCCACAGTTCATCTCTCCGGTTCTACACAGAAATAATGTACTCAACTCCAGCTTCCAGCTTTTCCTTAAAGGGAGAAAAAATTGAACCACACATCTTACACCAGAATTTTACTGATGACTAACCAAAGGACTGAGTCTTACCTGCTTGTTTCAGGGCACTGACAGGAAATAGCATACTCTAATTTCCAGGAGGCCACCAGAAAGAAAGATAGTAATTAGACAGATACTAAGACTTCACAGACATCCCAAATTTTCACATATGTGATTAGTGAGAATCAGATCTTACATAATATCAGTATGCTAAAGACTGGAAGAGGTGACTACTTCACCTAATGCACATAAAGCACACAAAGTCAAAGGAATATGAAGAGAAATAAAAAATAAACAGGATAATCCTCCAGGAACAAACCCTAATAAAATGAAGATGTAAGATGCACACAAGAGATCACTTGAAATAATGAATATGAAGATGTTTACTTAGGTAAGGACAATAATGAATAAGTAAAATTCCAACAGAAAGAGAACATATAAAGATATCAAACATAAATCATTGATTTGAAGATAATAAAAGGCTGAATAGATCAACAGAATATTTCAACAAAAAACTAGATCAAGCAGAAGAAAAGTTCAACAAACTCAGATATAGGTTATTAGAAATTATCAAATGAGAGTAATAAAAAGGACAAAGAATAAAAAAGGAATAATAGTATTTAAGGGAATTATAGGACACCATCAAGTCAACAAGTATGCCCTTTATAGAAACTGATTAAGGAGACAAGAGAAAGAGATAGACAATATAACCATAGAAATAATTCCAAAAATTCTAAGTGTTGAGCTAGAAATAGAAAACCAGAGCCAAGAAATGCAAAGAACACTAAATGGGAGAATTTGAATAGTGTATTACTTAAAAAATTGTGTATTACTTAAAAAAGTGTATTACTTAAAAAATTGTCAAAAGTTAAAGAAACAGAATTTTGAAAGCAGCACAAGGAAAATGACTTGTTATCTACAAGAAAGTCTTCCTTGATACTGTCAGTATATTCCATAGTAGAAACCTTGTAGCCCAGAAAGGAGTTGGGTGATATGTTTATGTGCTGAGAAAAGTAGCCATACATCTGGTAAAACTGTCCTTCAGAAAAGAAATTGAGACAGATAATTTCTCAAACAAACAAATTTCAGGGAATTCATCACAGCCAGCTTCATAAAAATTGCTGAATAGTAAAAGAATCTAAAAGTGTGAACCTCATTGATAAAGATAAATATATAGACAAAATAGAATACTGTGTTTATTGGTCACCTTTCTCATTGCTGGGACAAAGCAGCCAAGATTCACAATTAAAGCAGAGAAGTTTAGTTTGGATCATGGTTTCAGAGATTTCAGTGCATCGTCAGTTGGCTCCAAGGCAGAAACATCCATGACAGAAGGGCACAGCAGAGCAAAGACACTCACTTCTTGGAAGGTGAAAAGGACAGCACAGGTGTAGAGTGCCAGAAAGAAATTACCCTCCAAAGGCACATCCCCCAGTGACCCACCTGCTCTAACTGAGTCCCACCTCCTAGCAAAGCATTTGACTGTAAACATCAGGGGATTAATTCACTGGTGAGTATTGAATACACATTATTCAATCACCACTCAGGAGTCCCTTATTTAATTTGAATTAAGATTAATTGGCTTACTATTACTATAATAGGAATGTGAAGATTCACTTAAACTGTAGAATAAAAGTAAAAAGATAAATTAGATGAATTAATTTTACATTATGAAATAAAATATTAACTAATATAAATTGTGAAATGAGGAAAGGTAAAGATGTTGACTCTTCATATGTGTTATGGTTTGTGTTTGGATGTCCCCCCCAAAAGCCTGATACAGTCATAGAGGAGGCTAAATCTAGCAATTGTGATTGATTCATTATCTAGTGCTGGGATTGGAGGTGTGAGTACTTCACCTATCCAGGGGCAGGGAGATGGCATACAATATAAGGGAGGAAAGGAGGCGTGCTTTCCTTCCTTCTGCCCCTTTGCTCTTGTAGTTTGTGGCCACCACAAACAGCTGCCCCTCAGCCACACCATCCTGCCTTGGAGCCAGCTAAATATAGACTAAAACCTCCAAAAACTGTAAGTTAAATAAACCTTTCCATCCCTAATTTTGGGAATCAAATATTTTATCTCAGCAACAACAACAGCAACAAAATAAGCAAGATAGTACACAAGTGAAGTTGAGTTGCTATCACCATAAAATAGTGAATTACTAGCTATTACATTTTATGTAGGGCTGCAGTTTATTACCAAAAATGCCTACAGAAATTAGAGAAAGGAAGCAGAGCTAATAAATACAAAAGCAGGAAGTAATCAAACCAATGGAAAACAGAAAGACAGAACATAGTTAAAAGAGAACTAAAAAAAGGGGAAAACAACAAACAAATTGGCAACAGTAAATTTTTCCCTCTCAATAATTACTTTAAATGCAAGTGGACAAAGTTCTCATTAAAGGAATGTAGGATGACTGAGTGGATTAAAAGCTAGTACCTAACTACAGGAAGAGTAAAAGAAAATCATTCTATATCAAATGACACATCTCAGCTGAAAGTGGAGAGATAGATTAAGATACTCTATGAATATGGAATCCAAAACAAGCAGGAATATCCATCTTTATATTAGATAAATTGAAACTTCAATCAGAAGCAAAAAAAGGGAAGGTTAGATGAGTTTACTGTATAATAATGAAAGAATCAATTCAAAAGAAAGATAATACAATTGTAAAAAATATTGCCCCAACTATACACCATTAAAGGTGCATAAAACAGATGTGGACAAATAATAAAGGAAACATTGAAATCTTTATATCAGTAGTAAAAGATTACAATAGTCCACTTTCATTTACAAATAGAAGATTAAGACATAAAATCAATAAAAATGTAGTGGACTTGAGAGACATTATATAACCCATGGATTTAATAGGCATATGCCGAACTTCCCACCCAATGGCAGAATAATTTGAATTCTTCTCCAACACATATAAAGCTTTTCTAAGATAGGACACATTTTAAGTTAAGAGACAAGTCTTAAGAAATTCAGGAAGATTAAAATCATACCAGTATTTTTTCTGACCAAAACAAATGTAATTATAAATCAATAACAGAAAAAAAAGGGAAACTCTCAAGCTATGGATACTAACAGTACACTCTTGAAAAATCTTTATGCTATAAAGATATCAAAATGAAATTTGAAATATATCTCAGGATTAACCAAAATGTAACATATCAAAATTTATGGGATGGGGAGAAAAATGATACTAAAAGGAAGGTTTGGGCAATAAATCCCTACATTTAAAAAGAGTACAAATTTTTATAAACATGCTAATATTACACCACAAAGAACTAGAAAAAGAAAAACATAACCTAAAGATAGCAGAAGGAAACAACAAAAATAGAAACAAATAAATCAGAGAGGGGCCGCTGGGATCACTAGTCCTACCCCCCTGCTCCTTGGACCTAGGGGCCGGAAGATTCATTGGCCTTGCCCCCCTTTATGCTCCACAAACCTAGGGGCTGCCAAGATAGTCAGCTTCCTCACCCCATGGACTTAGTGGGCCAGTGGGATCGCTAGTCTCCCCTTCTCCTTGATCCATGACCTTGGAGACCAGCAGGATTGTCAGTCAACCCACCCACCCAAATGACCACAACAGCCCACAGACAATTAAAGACCCCTTCCACCACTTTGGTAGGCTGGTGGGAGCCTCAGCAACCCCTCACCCACACAGAGGACCTCAACAGGCTGGCACCAAAGTGGTGAGTTTTCCCCCTTAAATAGAGGGCCTCAGTGGGTAAACAGGAGCAGCAGTAAACTCCACCCCACCCAGCTTTAGATCCTTGGCAAGTCGGACAAGAGTGTGGGTGAGTTCTTCCTGCATACAGAGAACACCAGGTGGGTTGAGGAGAGTGCCAACAAGGCCTCCCCCAACACAGAGGAAATCAAAAGGACCTATAAGAAACCTAGTGACATAATAGGGTCCCAGCTGAGGTGCACACTATAGCCAGGTAGATCTGGTGACCTGGATCAGCCTGAAGTCGCAGTAACAATAGGAATTAAGAGCTGACTTACATCATTACTCCTAGGCTAGTTAGCTTAGGAAGAATATAGGATTCACCCAACAGACCCTGCAGGAGGAACTCAGGTGACTGCCTACCCCTTTCACTGTGGGACCCAGCAACTGGGCAAAGATAAACCACACAATAAGACTCTAAGACACACACAATGGACAGTTAAAACTAGTGGGATTGAAAAGACCAAAATATTAACCCAAGAGGTGAAAATGACAAAACGAAAAAGCATAATACAATCTCAAACATCCAGTCCATCAGGAACAAGTACAGGAGACATCAAATTAGAGGACTTTAGTAGTCATTCACCTGAAATTTCTGAAAAGATAGCAGTGAAATAAACAAATCCATGAGGCTATAGAGGAAATCAGATTAGAAATAATTGCTCACATAAAGAAAGAAATGACAACCTTAATAAAGGAGTTGTTCAGCATAGTTAGAGAGACATGGATAAAAATGCACAGGAGCATGAGAAAATGATGGAAACCTTGAATGAACAACATAGAAAAGTAGAATGCATGAAACAAATTCAAAGAGATATCCAGGAAATAAAAAATTCTACTGAAAGCTGGGAAATCTGTTTGAAAGAAGCTGAGGATACAATTTCAAACCTTGAGGACAGGATTGCAGCTAGTGATCATGAAAGGAAAGAACTTTTAAAAATAACAAGACAGCATGAAATGACAATACAACAGCTTCAAGACAATGCAAAGAGAAATAATATCAGACTAATAGGCATCAATGAAGATGCAGGAGTCAATGCAAATGACATCGGTAAACTATTCGCAGAAATAATAGCAGAAAATTTCCCAAACATGGGAAAAGAATCAGATATACAGATAAGTGAGGCATATAGAAGCACCTGTCTGGCAGGTGTGAAAACAGTAATAACCAAAATAAATCTATACCCAGACATATAATGATTGAGATATCAGTAATCCAGCATAAAAGCAGAATACTAAAAGCTGTTAGAGAAAAGACACAATTCACCTATCAAGGAAAGTCTATTAGAATCACAGCAGAGAGCCTGGCATGGTGGCACACGCCTTTAATCCCAGCACTTGGGAGGCTGAGGTAGGAGGAGCGTTGTGAGTTCGAGGCCCGCTTGGGCTACAACGAGAGCACAAGGCCAGCCTGAGCTACATAGTGCGACCCTGCCTCAAAAAACTAGGACTGGGAGTTTGACTCAGTGGCTTAAGCACCTGTCTGGCAGGTGTGAGGCTGTGAGTTTGATCCCCAGTGCAGAAAAAGAAAAAAAGAATCACAGCAGACTTCTCAGCACAAACCCTCAAGTCAAGATAAGCTTCGAGTGAGGCATTTCAAGCCCTGAAAGAAAACAACTTGCAGCCCAGATCGATGTACCCTGCAAAGCTTTCTTTGAAAATTAATAGAGAAATAAGATACTTCCATGACAAAGAACAATTGAAGAAATTCATGTCCATCAAACCAACACTAATAAGAGTATTGAAAGACATACTAGATACAAATGAAGATGACTACAATTTCCAGAACAATAACAGAAATAAACCACCAAACAGGGCAAGCAGTTAAACAAGGGGGGAAAGCAGGAAACCAACAACAGAAAAATAATATGAAAAAGTTGAGCCAGTACATATCAATTATAACAGTTAATGTAAATGGCCTCAATTCACCAATTAAAAGAAATAGGTTGAGAGACTGGATCAAAAAACAGGATCCTACAATATGCTGTACAAAGGAAATACATCTGATTCAAAGGGAAACTCATAGACTAAAAGTCAAAGGAAAACAGCATTCCATGCAACAGGAAACCAGAAAAAAGCGAGAGTTGCTATTCTATTTGCAGGCAATGTGAACTTCAAACCAAAAATGATTGAAAGAGATAAAGAAGGTCACTGCATACTTGTTAGTGGAAAAATTCAAGAGGAAGAGCTAACAATCATAAATATATATGTACCAAATATAGGAGCACGCAACTATATAAGACAAATACTAATAGACATGAAAAACCAAATACACAATAACACGACTGTAATAGGGGAACTTAATATCCCACTGTCACAAAGAGATAGATCAACTAGACAAAAAGTCAGCAAAGAAATAGCAGAACTGAAGCAAACCTGTGAACAAATGGACTTAGTAGATGTTTACAGAGTATTCCACCCAACCACATCAGAATACACATTCTTCTCAGCTGCGCATGGGATGGTCTCTAAAATGGATCATATATTAGCTCAGAGAACATGCTTAAGTAAATGCAAAGGGACTGAAATTGCCCCCATGCATATTTTCTGACTATAGTGCACTGAAATTGGAAATTAATGGCAAAAACACTGTAAAACCTACATAAACACATGGAAATTGAATAGCAGCCTCTTGAACAACAAATGGGTTACAGGTGAAATTAAAGAAGAAACTAAACAATAACTACAATTCAATGAAAATGCATATACAACATACCAAAACCTGTGGGATGCAACGAAAGCAGTCCTAAGAGGGAAATATAGAGCAATGAATTGTCAAATCAGGAAAACAGAATGAGCACAAATAACTTAATGCTACACCTCAAGCTTCTAGAAAAAGAAGAGCAAGTCAAGCCCAAAGTTCATAGAAGAGAGGAAATTATAAAGATCAGAGCAGAAGTTAATGCAATTGAGATTAAGATGGCAATATGAAAAATTAATGAATCAAAGAGCTGGTTCTTTGAGAGAATAAACAAAATTGATAAACCTTTAACCAATCTTATCATGAAAAAGAAAGAAAAAACTCAAATTCATGGAATAAGAAATGAAAAAGGTGAAATTACTGCAGATCCCGTGGAAATTCAGAAGATCATGAATACCTACTTTGAAAATCTTTACTCACATAGGGTGGAAAACACAGAGGAAATGGACAGATTTGTAGAAACATATGAATTACCAAAGCTGAATCAAGAATATATAACAATTTTGAATAACCCTATGTCAGCTATTGAAATTAAAAATGTGATTAAAAACTTACCAACAAAGAAAAGTTCAGGTTCTGATGGATTCATGACTGAATTCTATAAGAAATTTAAAGATTTAACGCCAATACCCCTCAAACATTTCAATGAAATTGAAAGCAAAGCAATTTTTCCTAACTCATTCCTGGAGGCAAGCATTACTCTGAAACCAAAACCAAATAAAGACCCAACCAAAAGAGAAAACTGCAGCCCAATCTCCCTAATGAACGTCAATGCAAAAAGAATAAAAATACTGGCAAATAGAATGCAGCAAATTGTCAAGAAGATTATACATCTTGACCAAGTGGGATTTATCCCAGGAATGCAAGGATGGTTTAACATATGTAAATCAATAAATGTAGTACACCACATCAACAGAGTTAAAGGTAAAAATCACATGATCATCTCAATAGATGCAGAAAAAGCTTTTAACAAAGTCCAACACTTGTTCATCATAAAAACCCTACAAAAACTTGGAATAGATGGTATCTACCTCAGTCTGATAAAAGCCATCTATGACAAACCAACAGTCAACATTATACTAAATGGACAAAAACTGAAAGTTTTCACTCTAAAATCAGGAACAAGACAAAGATGTCCATTATCACCACTCCTATTCAATACAGTTCCGGAATCATTAGCCAGAGCAATTACACAAGAGAGAGAAACAAAAAGAATAAGGATAGGAAAGGAAGAAGTTAAATTATCACTATTTGCAGATGACATGATACTCTACATAGAAGATCCCAAAAACTGTATTGGAAGATTGCTAGAGTTAATAAACATATTCAGCAATGTAGCTGGATCAAAAGCCAACACTCAAAAATCAATAGCATTCCTATACACAAATAATAAACTCACTGAGAGAGAAATTATGGAAATGACAGCTTTCACAATAGCATCCAAAAAATCAAAATACTTAGGAATCAACCTAACAAAGTATGTGAAGACCTATACATTGAAAGCTATAGTATTCTAAAGAAGGAAATTGAAGGGGTTGTCAGAAAATGAAAGATATCCCTTGCTCTTGGTTAGGAAGAACTAGTATTGTGAAAATAGCCATACTGCCAAAACTGTTATACAGATTTCATGCAATTCTGATCAAAATTCCATTAATATATCTTACAGAACTAGAGAAGACATTCCTAAAATTCATTTGGAGACAGAAGATGCCTAGGATAGCAAAGGTAATCCTGGGAAACAAAGGCAAGACAAGAGGCATCACAATCTCTGACTTGAAATTATACTACAAACCACAGTGATAAAATCAGCATGGTACTAGGAAAAAACAGACCTGAGGATCAGTGGAACAGATTAGAAGATGCAGACACAACTACAAAGACACTTTGCTACCTTATCTTTGACGAAGGGGCTAATCATGTTCATTGGAAAAAAGATAGTCTTGTTACTAAATGGTGCTGGAGAAATTGGCTTTCCACATGCTGAAGACTGAAACTAGACCCATGTCTATCACCATGCACTAAACTAAAGTCAAAGTGGATTATAGATCTAAGTATTAAAACAGAAACACTAAATCTACTGGAAGACAAGGTAAATAGAAATCTTGAAGACATAGGGGTAGGCAAACAGTTCAGGAACAAAATGCAAATCTCATGGGAAGGACTTCAAAGAATCAACAACTTGGATCTCTTCCTATTAAAAAGTTTTTGTACTTCAAAAGACATCACCAACAGAGTGAAGAGAAAGCCCAAAGAATGGGAAAAATTTTAGCCAGCTGTCCCTCAGACAAAGGACTAGTACCTAGAATGTATAAAGCATTGAAAAACATCAGGTCCCTCAAATTCAAAGACCCAGTCCAAAAATGGGCATCTGAGATGAACATGCACTTCACAGAGGAAGAAATACAAATGGCAAATAAATACATGAAGACATGCTCAACATCACTGGTCATTTGAGAAGTGCAAATTGAAACAACACTGAGATTTCATTTCACTCCAGAAAGAATAGCTGCCATCAAGAAATCAACTGATACCAAATGCTGGTGGGGTTGTAAGGGAAAAGGAACACTTCTTCACTACTGGTGGGAGTAGAGACTAGTAAACACACTGTGAAAATCAGTGTGGAGATTTCTCAAAAAAACTAGGATTGGAAGCCCCATTTAGTCCAGCTATTCTCCTTCTGTGTATTTTCCCAGAAAAACTAAAAATGTCATGCCACAGTGATATATGAGCACCCACGTTTATAGCAGCTCCATTTGTAATAGCTAAATCTTGGAAACAACCAAAATGCCCATCAACTACAGGACGGATATAAAATATGTGACATTTTTATACCGTGGAATACTACTCAGCTATTAAAAAGGATAACCTTGAGGCTTTTGTAGGTAAATGGATGCAACTTGAGACCATACTCATAAGTGAAATAAATTAGACTCACAAAATAGTGTGTTATCCCTAGTATAAAAAATAATAAAAAATAAAATTCTGAAAGGGTAATAAGATCCTAAACATACAATAGATATTTTAATAATGAAAGGGAAAGAAAGTGCTCAAAAGGACAGAACAGCTAAGATAGGGGAAAGGACAAAAGGAAGAAAGGAAAAGATTATATGCATGTTGGTAAACACATATAAATGTATGAATGTATGTATACATATGCTAGATAGATAACTATACTACTAATCTCTGTTAGTTCATCAAAAAGAACAGTTTTTGCTGACATTGTTTCATTGATCACTTTTGTGCTTAGATTTTATAACCTGGATAACAACTTCTAAGACAACAATGTGCAATATATTAACTAAGGTTAGTTCCCTACTTTTTTTGGAAATTCTGTTCCATTTCTATCCTTTTTTTTTTTCTGTTTTGCATTTTTAAAATAAAAAGAATTTAAACCGAAAAAACTAGAAAAAATCAACAAAACTAAGAATTGGTCTTTTGAACAGATTAACTAAATCAACCAACCTTTTGTTAGGCTAAGGAAAACATAGGATGCAAATATATAAAATCCAAAACAAAAGAAGAGACATTACAATCAATACCTCAGAAATGAAAAAAAAGTAGAGAGGTTTCTGTGGCACATTATGTACCAATGAAGAAGTGGCTAAATTCCTAAAGATATACAGGCTAGAAGTAGAAAGCCTAAAAATACCAATAATGAGTAAGGATATTGAATCAATAATCAAAAATTTCCCCACAAAGAAAATTCCAGTACCAGACAACTTCATGGCTAAGTTCTGTCAAACAGTTAAGAAAAACTAAAAGCAATTCTTAAATTGTTTCCCTCAATAATGAAGGAATATTCCGCAAGTCATTTTTTGAGACTAGCATCAGCATCACCAAGGCACTGATGCCAGACAAAAACATCACAAGAAAAGAAAATTGCAGACCATATTTATGAGTATTACAGTATTACCTTTTTCATGATAATTACAAAATGATTTAACATAGTCTAAAAAATTCCATATACCATGAGCAAATAGGATTTTTCTCCCAGATGCAAGTTTAATTCAACATATTCTACCAATGTCATGTACCTTGTTAAGAGACTGAGAATGAAAAATATAAAACATGCAATTATCTAAATATACATCAGAAAAGCATTAGAGTTCAACGTCCATTCAGGATAAAAACTCTCGACAAAGCAGGCATAGAAGGAACTTAATTCAATGCTATAAAAGCCATTTATCTAATGCCATTCTAAACAGTGAAAATCTGAAATATTTTATTCTAGGATCAGAAGCAAGGCAAAGATACCTACTCTCATCACTTCTATTCAATATAATCCTGGATATACAAATCAGAGAAATTACATGAGAAAAAGAAACATCAGGCATCCAAATTGGAAAGGAAGAAGTAAGTTTGTCCTCCTTTCCAAGTTACATAATCCTAGACGTTAAGTTTTGAAACTCCACTAAGCTGTTAACTTAGTAACAAATTCAGTAAATTTACTAATTAAAAAAATCGATAAAAGGTAATATTGCTTATTTATACCAACAATGAACTATCTGGAAAGGAAATCAAGAAAGCAATCTCACTTACAACAGTATTAAAAACAATAAAATACTTGAGAAAAGCTTTAGCTGAGGAGGTGAAAGATCTGTGTTTCAAAATCTATAAAACACTGATTAAAGAAATTGAAGACACAAATATGTGAAAAGATATTCTGTGCTCATGAATTACAAGAGTTCGTATTTTACAGCTTTTCTGCCAATTTGGATTTATTGTCTCCACTTTAATGATAATACCCCTGTGGTATGATGACACTGAAATTATTTTCCTACAGTAAAAGTTAATAAGTGATCCAGGTATGGTGAAGTACGCCTGTAATTCCAGCAACTCAGAAGACTGAGGCAAAAAGATCACAAGTTCCATTCCAGCCTGGGCAACTTAATAAGACTCTGCCTCAAAACAAAACTTTAAAGTGATGAGGATTTTACTCTGTGATACAGTGTTTGCCTGTCATATGTGAGGCCCTGGGCAATCACAAAAGAACAACAAAATCAGAGTTATTCAGTAGCATAGAAAGAATTGTGATTTACCACATTTATGTCTAATTTGTATTTCTAGAAAATCTCTCAAAAAGAGGTGGCATTTATCAGAAGACTGGGTCAGTTCTATTAAGTTACATAGATATAGATCATCATAGTAGAAAATGAGTATTTTAAACAAATCAGTAAACTTGATGTTAGTTTTACCCTCCCTACAATAATGTTATAATGCAAATGAGACACATCAACTAAAAGAATAGCTCTGCAAACATTTTTTTGCAGTTCTGGGTCTTTTACTATAACCCACTGGGTCACTGCACTCCTTTCTTGTCAACTAATAGGCTTTTGATGAGACCATTTTAGATCCATCTAGAGATGAATTACAAATTTTAATTTGTTCTATTTATTTAATGAAAGGTATTGAGACTAATCCTCATTTTCTTGTGAGTATAAAAAATTTCCATTTAATTAAAATTAATGACCTTCCCGCTGCTAAAGATTTTTTGAGTTCAGAAAATGAGTTTTAAGACAGTGTGAAAGAGGAGCCTGGGACAAATGTAATTAATTGAAAACATTCTTTGGCAAATATGATGATAATTTATTTTGCCAGTTTCACTCCTTTCATCCTAAAAGTAGTGGAGAGAAATTGCAGTTTGTTAACAGAATTTGAGGCTCTTTGCAGCAAGTGCCACTACTTTGGTTTTGGTCTCCTATCTCATTTATGCCTAAATATTATACTTAATTTAAAATTTTTTTCTTAATATGAATGAGTAAAAGAAGCAGGGAAATGGAATTTTAATGTCATAAAAACCACCCTTAATATTGTGTCATTTTGTGCATGGCCAAGCTTTAGATATTAATGAGAAAATTAAATTAAAGGTTTTAACATAAAACCAGAAGATTAGCCAAACAGCAAAACAGATTTTTCTGTGCATGCCTACTGAGTATACTCCTCATGTAAATCTTCTCAAGTACCCTAAACTGAATGCATAATTTACTAGAGAAGCAACAGTAGAATCCCTTCTATGCTAAACTGCTGAAATTACTTTTAAAGTCAAAGGATATAGTAAGATTTTCTTAAAATAACAGCTAAGATTCAAAGGACAACTCCACTTAAGCTGTCATTTAATCTAAAATTAAATTTTAACTAACAGATATTATGAAAATTAAAAGCCAAACAAATGAGAACAGCTACCATTCCCCCCAAAACAATAGGTTCTCTGGTTTGGTCGACTTCAGTGCATTCATTTATGCTGATCCAACTTTGATATAGCTATTTTGCTTGTTGCAAATATTCTTCCATGGCATAGCAGAGTAGGGAAAATATATGTAAGATGAAGTTAGTTATTGGTCAAATTCCCTAATAACTTTATTCAATTGATTATTGGGTGATCTAAAAATAAGAAAAAAGTTGAGTTGCCACTGAGATACAAAGAGAAGAGTTAAGAAATGGTCTGTTGCAGAAACACTGTACCTGATAAATCATGAAACACCAACATTAAGTGGCCTGTTTGTGGAATTCACCTGGGATAAGTAGATGATTTATTGTTCCAAAGAGAACAAAGAGGAAAAGACCAGTTTTCACTCTCATTTGTCAGGCAGAAACAATAGTGGAAGTCATTCTCATGGAACAGATTGGGTTATTTGAGCAGGTCAGTGATTGGTGGGTTGACCAAAGTCAGACAGGGTGTGTGCACAAGTCTCAGGAAAGGACAGAGGATGAGGTCAGCAAGTTTGATTTTTTAAAATTTCATTTGAAAGAATATCTGAGAATATGGGACTGCACTGAGAGTAATCAAATGCCAATGCCAAGTACATTTAAAGAACCCTCCATAAGATCTGACAAGTGAATAGCAGTATCTGAGCTATTTGTGGTCTTCTAGGACTCATTAGACTGTGTAGCTGCTGTTTTCCAAAGTTTTTGAACATGGAGAATAATTTCCCAAGAGCGCACAGGTCAGATTCACAAAGCAACAGCAGAAAAATGAAGAGGTGGGCTCATGGCCTGGAAGAGCCTCCGGCATGGGCCATAACACAAAGTACGAAAAATACAAGTGATGCTGGAGAATCTGTAAAAAATGCATTCAGCCGCTACTAAACCAGTATTTAATATTTGCATTGTTCTTAATACAGCCTTTCCTCAAAGAACAGAATGAGGATGTGTAATCATTCCATATTTACTTGAGGTCTATTAAATGCCCAGCACTGCCGAGGTATTGGGAATAAAGCAATAAGCAAATACACATAGTCCTTTCCCTTTATAAGCTTAAACTTTAGAATATGAGGAATCAAATAATTATATCTCTATATAAATTAGCACAATGATATGGCCTCTGAACAAAAGTATAAAATATAAGATTCAATTATAATGGGGTATTGTTCTAATTGATGCAGGAATATTTTAGCTAAAATCTTTAAGATTAGAAATATTTAGCAGTATTTAAAAGGCAGAGAATAGTCCAGGAACTGCAAGTAGCCCGGAGAAAGGAAAATCTCACTAAGCTCCCGAACCAAGAGGAAACATAGACTACGCATGAGCAAAAAGTTATAAGGAAAGATGATTTAGCACTACAGGGTCTCATGACAACTTATGATGGAGTATAGGACATTAAAGAAGATGCCTTAGGAGGAATCAATATTTTTTAAAAACCTCAAATCTCCATTTCTTGAGAGTTATGAATGGAGGAGTTGTGTATTATAGGCTAAGCTAGCAGGGCAGGAAATATACAGATTGTATTTGTCTGATGCCAAAGGACTCAAGTTTGTAAAAAGAATAGTTGAGCTGATTTTCCATGTGGATTTACTTTGCATGGCAGTTTCATTTCTTAGTGCCCAAAGTGGATTTTAAAATGTCACAGTTGGTCCATAGAAGTATCTATAATCAGTGTGTTCATTTAGGATGCAGAGAGAGGCCAGTGCTCAAAGTCATGAGCATCCTTTCTTTATGTCCTCCATCTCTGAAGAAATTATGACCTAGCCTTCATGTGGGGCCTCTGTATTCTAGATCATCTAAACATGTCACACAGTGGAGTGGCTTAGTTTGTGTTGCCATCCCTTTGATACACAAACCAAGTAGAAGTCTTACTTTTATTTTGATAATTTAAGATGATACGTCTCGCCAATTATAACATCCAACAAGTGGACTAGCAAGCAGTATCCTTATAGTTTCCACAGTGCCTGAAGAGGAATGCTTTTGGTATTCTCTTTTAGAACGAAGTTCTACCATGTTAAGTAAGCTCTAAGAGGGAGTCATCCAACCTCTTGTATCCTCTGTCACACCACCATGAAATTAAATCTACTACATTTTTTTCAAAACTTCTCTTTCATGTGATATAAATAAGATCTAATATTTAGTCTCTTGGCACAATTTCTCCAGAGTTACAAGCACATTACTGATATGCTTTTATATGTTACACAAATTCAGTTTCATTGTAACAGACTACACACAGGTGTGGCCAAGTTTCTGAAGACATAGGAAGAGCTGAATGTGTTTGCCTGGATCTACCATAATCACTTCTTATGATCAGAAAATATACATATACATATATATATATATGTATATATACTCAGTCTGCTTATTTAAATTATCTATTTGCTCACTTAATGATAAAATCTATGCACTAGCTTCAGGTACATCTTGATTATGAAAAGTTTACCATTTCTTAACTATGTTTCTTCTAATTTGGCATTATTATTGTGACAGGAAAATCTATTAAAGTATTTCAAGTCTTTCATCCTTCTCGTAACTCCTGAAGAAAATAGAGAAGGGGCTCTTTCGGAATCACTGCATGGTAAAGAAGAAAATTTGCACCCCATAATTCTGTTTTTCTTTATTTACATATTTTATATACTGATCCACTAAACTAGTACTGTGACCAGAAGAATATCATAGAATAATTGCCTTAAGTATGACTTCTATCCCATTATACCACATAGCTGAGACTAGGAAAACAGTGAGTTAATAAACAATTTAAAAATCAAAGTGTTTCGGTTGATAGGGCAAGGATGGGGAATGCTGGAGGGACAACCAAAAAATGTCTGCTTCACATTCCCTCAGCCACTATTTATTAGTTTGCTGAAGACACAGGTAATAATTTTGTCTTTGTGCAGGAAAGAGAGACAGACAGACAGAGACAGAAGAGACAGAGAAATACTTGAATTTAAAAAATCTGAATAGATTAAATGCAGAAGAGTTGCTATATGAGTTAAAAGCCATTCTACTGCTTCCTATGGGGTTTGTTAATGTTCTCTCTGGCTTTCCTCTTATTCTCTCATGGATATGTGAGCTTCAGAAAACACCCAGGAAAGGAAATTGGAATTTAATGTTCTACTGGAAGGATGACATAATAGTCCACTGGTTTGATACTATCAGCACTTGGTAAGTCTGTATGATTCTGTGCATGCAAATACCCTCAGTGAAAGAGGGCTCAGTCTTTCTATTCTGAATGATCTCAATAAATATTGGGTGATTAAGTCAGAGGTTAGCCACAGGAGTAAGGATGAAGAATTGCTTCCTTTCCACATTGGGTGCCACCAGAAAGGCTGAACATACACAAGGCGATTCAAGGGATAGGAGATAACACTAAGGATCAATAGCTACTAGGGTAATAACATTATCTCTTCTGATATCATTTTTCTTTTAGAGATATTTCAAGTACTGTGAACTGAAACTTTTCTAATTTAAAAATACAGTAATTAAAGCAAAGGGAAAGCTGGACATGTCTTTATATATATTCAGAAAACCAACAAGTATCCACTGAAAATTCCCTGTGTCAGAGATTGTGTGGGAAGAGCCCATCGGGCATAAATGTCAGCAATGAGAGCTTGGTGGAGTACAGATGTCACCATGACTATCTCCTTGTTATTTTGCCTGTAAGTTGTCATTTAAATCTAACATTTGGGAAGCATTACCTGTGAAGCTTTTTCCAGGCCTTTAGCATAATTATGGAGAAACATACCACAAATGAGAAATACAAGGAAGAACCATGATTTTATCTTCAGTGTTTACAGACCCATGTATGAAAACTGTTTGTTAAGTAAGTGGTTGCTACATCACTTCATATATGAAACCATATTGTACTTTCTTGCCACTTCTGACGTCAAGAAGTTAGCTCATGTGAACAACTAGATCTGTACCACAGGGCTGGCTCACATGGGGTTTTTTACTTTCATACCTGCTCCTAGTCTTTAAGAAGCTTGCATTTCACTTTCTTCCTCACCAGTCTGGTCTCCACAGGGATTATGCAGACATCCCTCTAAATAGAAAATGTGAACACTTCATTTGCCTGTTCGGAATAGTTGTTTGGCTTATTTAGATATGGGCAAAAATCCAGAGTACCTATAATATTGTCCTAACATTATCTTCTACTAATTTCCGACACCGCAACCACAGGTGTTTTTCAAGGATACCCCACAATGTTCTGAAGCTGTGAATTTGTGAAAATTTGCCCTCCTCTACAATTAATCATTAAAAACCTAATTCCAGCTAATTCTTCAAGGTAAAAATCATTTTACCTTCTTCATAGAATCCTACCAGTAAAAATAAGTCTCTCCCACAGTCTAGGCAAATGAATTAATGCTCCAACTCTGCAATCAGACTATTATTCTGGCTTGTCTTACTCAGCTTTCAAACTCATACCTGTTATGACTTGTATCTAGATGTTCCCCAAAGCCTTCCATGCTCATAGGTGGAAATTTTTGGAGCTGGCTGGATCTAGGGCATGTAATACTGAAATTAAGGGTTTGTGATACTAAATTAGTCCACTGATTAGAATTAGCATAATTCTGGGTGTGGGTAATGGAAGTCCAACTCTGGGTGTTGGTGGCATCAATCAAGGTAGAGAGGGAAGGCAGGCTGCTGCTTGCTGCTCACTGCTGCCTGCTTTCTTCTGCAATGCCACTCTGCTATGCTGCCTTGCCTTGGAGCCAGCCAACTGTGGACTGAAACCTTTACAAACTGTGAGCTGAAATAATCTTTTTCTCCTTTAACTTGTGGATTTTGGTTATTTTGTCTCAACAACAAGACAACTACCTAAGACAATACCCCAGCAAATTACTTATGTTCCTAAACTTCAGCTTTGTCACTTAAAAATGAAAGTGATACTCATCTCATCTGCAAGAGCTGTAATGAAAATTTAAGTAGATTTATGAAGGGCCAAGTCCATAGTACAATAAAAGCCTAAACTACATTAGCAAAGTCAACTTCGTATCTTTCATTGTCCCAAATATAAGTCCAGATCAGTAAGTATATGCTGGATTTTACAGAATCTAGTAAGAAATCAAAGAGTTATATAGATATTTGGACTATCATGTAAAGAAATATCAGAAGGAGCCATGACATTCCACCCAGACAACACATTCTAAAGAAAATGTGTCCTTAGAGAAAACTTCACATGTTCAACTTTTCATAATTAATGTGGTCTTTCTTAAACTCCATATATTCAACTTTTCATGATGTAGTCTTTATTTTTCTATCCCCTAGACTTGGTTTACTTTGTACCTCTGTGGTTGTTCTTTGCAATACTTTTAAAATTTCTGGCATGTACTTTTTCTATATAAATGTACTAAGTTTTTTAGAATAAGCCCTTTCTATTTTGTTTGTCATTTATTGACAGCATTATTGTTTCAAGTAACCAGTAAGAGTTTTAAATACACTTATGATATTTTTAATTTAAATTTTCATTTTATAATTTCTTATTAGCATAACAAAGAAGTGGTAAGCACATATTGCACAAATCTAGTTCCCCGAATGCTACAGAGAAAATGGAAGCAAATAAAATATTTCTTTACAAACACAATGGTGCCACTTAGAATCTACAGTGGCTACATATCCTTATTTTTACTAGTTTTGGTGTATAAGGAGCCTAATAAATATTTGTCTATTTTTTTCTAGCATTCTTTAAGATAAGTCATTTCCTGTTCAGCTAGTCACTAATCTCCACAATAGTATAAAGCCCCAGAGCAACAAAAACTGAGAGATGATGGTAGGAACAGAAATCCAACATATTTTTATTTTTACATTTCTTCTTCCTTTGAAGTTTATTTTATTTGGATTTCAGTTGCACCAATTTTTACTTTTAATTGTGTTGTCAAAGAAGGTCAATTTTTTTCATGGCCTAGTTGATAAATCTTCACAGTGTGTTGGCTTTTGCAAAGCTGTAAATGACTAATTTATGTTACATTTGTTTTTCTGCCAGGACTGAAAAGATATATCTGATTCTGAATGTGGCATGAACTTTTAGCACCTTTTCAATGACATCATTTATTCTCTCTAGTGATGTTGACTTGCTCAGAGAGCTAATAAATTATATAAGCTAGACAGCAATTGGCAGATGATTTCATCTTCCTATTATGTAGTGTGTACTGTGGTGTACCTTCCCTTTCTGAACTAAGGCATCAATTCCACCAGTGGGGGACAGTTGAGAATGACTGAGAACACTTAGGAGAGACCCTGTCTGGGGAATATGCTTCAATCAAATAGCTTCTCCAAAGTCCAAGGTCTAGTTCTCTCTTTAAGATCTGGATGCATCCTAAACTGATCAATGTAAAGTTTTAAAAAGTTGTTTCCCTGTCTTAAATGGCACTACTTGTAGGTGCTGTGTTATCTCATCTTGATCAGATTGACAGAAGCCTTTCTTGGAATTAAATCACAAATAAATTCCCTCTCTTCCTAATCTGATTCCTATTTCTGCCTCAAATGTCTTGGTCTTAAGAATATTCCTGAAAGAATTTTTGTTTTGTGATAGGTTTTATTATTGCTCAGGTATGATAAGACCAGAGATAACTGCTACTGAAAACTTGACTTATTATGATTTTCAAGAGCAAGCACCATAGCATGCCCTGGGGAGTTGGAGCCAAATGGAGAAGCACCAGAGTCAGTCAGGAAGCAGAGGAAAAGGAAAAACCTGGGAACTAGGCTTTGCTGTAGTTATCATGGGAAGAAACAGACAAGATAGGATAAACAGGCTTAGGAAGCCTAGTTTGAGTAACATCAGTGTGTGTTTAAATACTGAAGTAGCTTCTATTTATTTGGTACCTAACTTTTGGAGGTAGTTGGGAGTGTGGATTCTGGCTTGGATGGTTTACATTTGAAATGTACATTCATAGGCAAGGTGTGCATTATCCATAGGAACTGGCTGTCCCTGGTAGGGACAGTTTCTCCTGGGTCAACAATACTCAAAAAATTAAAGCATCAGAAGAGAGAAAATAAAGGACTTGGTTCATACACTTCCTAAATGGAAATCACTTCACAAGATGTTAGTTTTAGAACCAGATATAAAATGGTTTTGTTCATAATACCCATGGTACCTAATGAATTAGGCTTTTAGTTCTTCAAATGTTGCTCTGGTAAATGTCTAGTGACTGGTTTACCAAAAATAAAAATGCCCTATTCTGGAACTCTTGCCAGTTTCCTTGGACTAAAAGTTTCTGTTATGGTTGATTTCAAGCCATAAATGTCATGTCACTGACAAGAGAGGTGGGAAGATATGAATTCTGAGAAGCTGCTATAAAATGGATACAAGATATTACAATCTTTTTCTTATGTATAACAAAAGCATTTTTGTAAAATATATCCTCCAATTAAAGTATAATAAAGTCCAACATAACTGGAACTGAATCAAAGAGACTGCTCTACTAATCCCTTTCCCACATTTCACAGGTTTTAGCTTGCAACTGATATAGGGGAATGAAACTCCCAACCTACTATATGTCTGGTACGAGTTCATGTTCTCTAAAATTGTAGAATGAATTTTAGGAAGAACAGAGGTTAAAAGCATAATGTATTTATTGAGAGAAAGAAAGCTTCTGTGGATTGCCAAGGACTCTATTTTCTAGGGACATTTATAGAGTAAAATCATGAGATGAGACATGTCCAAGGCGGGGAAAAATGGGAATTTGCAAGGTGGGCATAAGGTGGGACAGAACTGTGGTCAATTAATAAGATTAATTGCTCAGATAAAATTGATTAAATCAGGAATAAATGGGGAAGAAAGTCACGTAATAAGTGGGCATGCTTAACAGCAGTGACTCGTTCTGTAGGGGCTGGGATGGTGACTCCTGACTTCCTCAGGGTGATAGAGAACTACTTAGACTGTGAATCCTTAGGATGTGGGTGTATTTGCTTTGCCTTTTGTCTTGAGATCTGGTCCACAGCAGAGATGTCTGTCTCCTCCAAGGTTGTGCAAGGTATTTGAAATTCTGCACCAGCTCCTTTGAGAGCCCAGCCCCTGTCTGATTGCCTATAATATTTATAACTAACTCAGCTGCCTGTAAAACAACATGATATTCTCTAGGCTTCCCAGGATGTGATATGGAATTGCAATGGTCATCAAAATCCAGGTTTTAAACCGGGTATGATAGTACACACCTGTAATCCCAGCACTCAAGAGGCTGAGGCAGGAGAATTGCCATGAGTTCAAGGCCAGCCTGGAATGCACAGTGAGACTCTGCCTAAAAAATAATTATAATAATCCAGGCTTCAATACTGTCATTGAAGCATTTTTCATGCAGTGCTTCTAGAATATATTATAGTTTCCTTAAGTATTTCTGGAAATTCTAAGTGGTGAATTAGACCAATTCAAGAAGTAATTGACTATTGGTGGATGACATCAGCATGATAGCAGATCAGGAAGCTGTGGGTCCTCATTTCTTACATGAGTACAGTTGTTCAACAATTCACATATTTTCTCTGTTAAAAATCCCAGAAATTAGTTAAAAAGTCTCTGCATCCCCAAGTGAATGGAAAACCAAACACATTGAAGCCAGTTGAGAAATTTAACACAGGCTCTTACCAAAATCCCTAATAATAGCACAATGTCATATGATCAAGTGTTAAGTGCCTCATTTCTCCCTGGGGAAAGAGTTGGGCAATGTAGCCAACACTCTGACTTTTCCAGGTGCTTCCCGCAAGCAGATTGAGTTCTTTCCTATCACCCTTGGAACACTAATGGGGAAGAAATACTTAGAAATTAGTAAGTAACTAGTGACCTAGTGAGAACAAAGATGATGTTTTGAGTTATTGGTTGTTTTAGAACTTATCCTAGCACAGCATAAGACTGGCAGCTACCAGGTATTTGCTAAGGATGGAAAGAATTAGACCATGCTCAAATGACCTAATTTTCTGAGGCTTCCCAAAGCAGTGGTTTTTGTCCTGCATATCTCAGAACACTAACAGTTCCTGGGATACCCTAACACTAACCTTCTGTAACCCAATAATAAGATGATGATTTGATTTAACAGGTTAATAATCACCATAGTCTGTGTTAACTCAGTCAAGTGGCTAGGAGACAAAATATATCCTAGTTTTTCCTGGAGAGGGAAAGAAT
The DNA here is from genome assembly GCA_004363535.1 of Dasyprocta punctata. Lineage (NCBI taxonomy): Eukaryota > Metazoa > Chordata > Mammalia > Rodentia > Dasyproctidae > Dasyprocta > Dasyprocta punctata. The sequence continues at coordinate 131,067 of RJWM01001793.1, forward strand.
AACAAATGTTAGATTCAAATTTCCTGGGGACTCCATGAGAAACTGGCTTAATTCTCATTTGAAGTCCTTACAATACCCAGAAAAGATGCCTGAGAGATGCTAATAAAAAGGAAAGTAAGTTGAAACAGAATGAAGGTTTGAGACACTGTCATAGTCTATGGCCTGGCTATTTGGTGAGGCTCTTCTTTTGGATGAGGCTAGTCCTTGAAGACAGTGAGGGGAATATTTTCTGATATATAAACAGCAACACATAGAATCCAGATCAATGAAGGAACAGGAAAGCATGGTCTGAAGAAGCCAGAGATCACCCACAAAGAAGCAAATATGTATAATTTATCTGATATAAAGTTCAAAATAGCTGTTACAAAGATTCTCATTGAAATGAATAAGAAAATATAAGAATAATTTGGAATTTCAATAAAGAAAGAAAATGCAAACTTATACCAAGGAGAATTTATGAGATTGAAGACTACAATAAAGGAACAGCAAAATTTGCTAGAGTGATTCAAGAGTAGAAGAAAGGATCAGCAAATCTGAAAAACAAACAAACAAACAAAAATCTTCATCAGAAGTTATCAGTCATGAGGGAGAATTTAAAAAGACTGGGAAACCATACATAAATTTTAAGGGACCTTGAAAATTATGTGGGCAAGCCTGTGTGCCGGAATATCATCATATGGAAAACCCATTATAGATATTCCAAAAGGAGGACAAAGACAGAGACAACAGAGTGGCAGCTGAGTAGCTTCCTAAAGAGGAGGAGAGGGAGTATCAACAATCAGTGTAGCAATGTTCTTTTTCTGAAATAAAGGGAATCCTGAAAAAAAATGGACAGCCTTCAAACATTTGTAGAGAAGATTCATCCAGACAATGAAAAAGCCAATCACTGCATTCATTTGCTGAATTACAATGTCATGTCATACTACAGAACGGTGTTCAAGAAAAGACAGAAACAGACAAACTTAAACTAGTTTTTAGTTCGGAAGAGATTGCAAACTAGTGAACCACAAGCAGATCCAAGTGGGAAAGGATACCAGAGAGCCAGATTCTGATGTTCTTATGGAAGAGGACTCTCCTTTCAAACAACAACCACCTTCCATTTCATCCTCCCTTCCTGCAAGCCAAAGATGTCAACTTGAATGGTGAGTACAGTATAAAATTGTTGTTTCTGATGAGGTAGGCACATGTTATAACTTTTTGGTAAATACACTTGGAAAGTTATTGGTTTTCTGGTAAATTATGCACATTATACAACCCTTTTTTAATTAGAAAAAGGTTAGTTAATGAATGCTTTGGAATGCATTATGGTTATTTTCATTATTTCTTGTAGGAAAAGCAGTCATGACTTACAACTAACTTGAGTTACAACACTAGCCCTCATGAGCAAATTACGTTCACAAGTCAAGGGTCTACTGTAGTTTGAAAAATAGTCCTTCATAAATGAAGGCAAGAAAAAGACTTCCAGACAAACAAAAACCAGGAATGTGTCTTAGTTACTTTTCTCTCATTGCTGGGACAAAATACCCAACACTCAAAGTTAAAGAATGAGAGGTTTATTGAGCTCACAGTTTGTGGAGGTTTCAGTCCATAATCAACTGACTCCAAGTCAAAGTGGCACGTAGCAGAGGACAACAGTTCATGGCGACAGAAAACAGTACAAGCAACAAAAGTGAACAGGGAGGAGCATAGAGAGAAGACTCTTTCGGTCCTTTATATTGTACATAGGCCACACCCACTTGTGTGGAGGCCTCATATCCATAATCCCAGCCCTGGACCATGAGTCATTCACAAACTCTAGAAACCCACCTCTATGACTGCATGAGGCTTTGTGAGGACATCCAGACTCAAATCATAACAGAATGCATCATTAAACTCATCTTAAGAATTATGTTAAAAAGAAGCCCTTTGAAATTTATGGAAACAAAAGAGCATGATGATATCATAGGAAAGTACAAACTCTTTGGTAAACATAAATATATAAGCAAATGCAAATATAGATTGTAATTATTATTAACAAGTCACTTTAATTCTAAGATAGAAGTTAAGAAAGGATTATAAAATAACTACAAAAATATTTTCAAAGATATAAATTGTATTTTCAATAACCCAAGTCATATGTAGTGAGGAGAAATAAAACTGTAAGTGATTTGTATATGATCAAACCTGTCAAAATCAGCTAAAATGCATTATTACAAAACATTATGTGTAAGACCATGGTAACTAAAAAAGAAAATAGCTATAGAAAATACACAACAACAGAAAGGAATCAAAGCATATTAATACAAAAATCAATGGAACACAAGTGAAAGCATCTAGTGAAGATCAGAAGGAAGAAAAATGTATAAGAAAATGGTGGTAGTAAGTCCTTCCCTATCAACTACTTTGTAAGTAAGTAGATTAAAATCTAAATATACAGATGTACAATGGTGAGGTCGACTATAAATGAAAAATGTAACTATATATAACCTACACCAAACTCCCTTTAGATCTGAGGAAAAAAATAGGTGTAAATGAAAGGATATAAAAAGATATCCTAGGCAAATTATAACCTAGAGATAGTAGTGGTATCGATACTTGTATAAAACAAAATAAAATTTAAGTCAGAAAGGATTACAAAAGACAAAGGTTATTAAATAACAACAAATGTGTCAATTCACTTCAGAGATACTGCAACCTTATATCTGGATATAATCGATATATTATTGGTATTATACACATACAAATATACATTTACATATTGTAGTGGTTGATTGTGTTACTGTGAGACATTCAGAAGCTTAACTAAATTGACCTAGCAATTCTACACCTTAGGGTGTAGAAGACCCACCCTAGGGTAACTCATCACCTGAATGGAAAGTGGAGGAGCTCCAGTCTTCACCTTTGGTTCAGAAATTGTCTCTTGGTTTCCAGCACAAACTCTTCAGTTTCTTCTTTGGATCCTTCAGCCTTCCTGCATAGACTCTTGGGCCTTCCATCGCAGACACATTGGCCTCCTGGTGTGGACTTGCATGGGACAGTGCAGTGAATTCTAGACCTTGGATTGAATCCTTCAGCCTCCAGCATGTGGACACCCTCCGCATGCTTCCTCATCCAACTCTGTGGCCGACCATCATAAGCCAATATGTAATTTCTTATATATTTGTGTATTTTGTGTTATACCTAGTAAAACCATGACTAATACACATACCTTCCAGGATCAAAACATTTGAATCACTTCATATATCCTACTAGAAGGACTATTATCCAAAAGACAAAAGAATAAATAGAGGAAAAGATGAAGAAAAAGGAAACCTGGTATATTGTTTTGGGGAGTGTAACTTGGTAAAGTCTTTTTGGAAAATAGTATGAAGTTTATACACACACATGGGCACACACATGCACACATATACACACCAACACTAATATTTCCCAGCAATCCTGTTCCTAAGTGTGTATCCAAATGAAATGAAATCAGTATCTTGAAGAAATATCTGTATTTTCATGTTCTTTTCAGCACTGTTCACAGTAGCCAAGATACAGCATCGACCTAAGTATCCATCAAAAGATGGATCAATAAAGAATATTATGGTACATAAATGAAATATTCTTCAGCTATAAAAAAGAACTCTTGCCTTTTGTGACATTAAAAACCCTGGGAAGCACTGTGCTAAGTGAAATAAGATGTAGGATCTCACTTTTATGTGGATCCTAAGACAATTGAACCCAAATAAACAGAGAATGATGATTACCGGTGGCAGAGCAGGAAGTGAGAAGATTTTCAGAGGTTAAAACAAGTTACAAGGCAAATTCATTCTGGAAATCTGTGTACAATGTGATGACTAGCCCTAGCAATACCATATTGTACACTTTAAATTTTCACTTTTCACAACCTTCACCACTAGCACTCTGATCCAATGTCATTTATTTCCTTGTGAATACCTATCTGAATTCCATTCTGGATTCCCTGCTTTTTCTCTCTTATGATCTATAGTCACCTCAGTGGCTCTCATTTCACTCAATGATAAGAGCATTTTTATAGTTTATGAGGCCACCTATGATCTGATGCTCTGTTCTGTCTTTCAACTATCTTAGAATGTACTTCCTATACTGTAGCCAGACTCTCTTCTATTCTATTCTTCTAACTCACTGGACACTCCTACTTTAAAGATATTGCATTATAACATCCCCTGAGTAGGATACAAGTATTACTAATACCTCCTTGGTTCATTTCTTTATCTCCTTCAAATCTCTGTTGTATCATCTTGGTTAGACTTTCTTGAACTCCTTAGTTAAGCTCATTTTACTGATATTTTATTCACTTACTTAATGCATATGTGATACATATATCACATATGCATATATATGTGTATATATAACATATTGGTGTACACATCCATATATGAGATATGTTTTCATTTATATATATATCTAAAAAATTTACACACAATGCACACACACACATATATATCAGAGAAATCAATAGAAGTTACACAGTATATTTCACACTGCATACCTTTATATTCATTTCCATTTTGTCTTTCTCGAGCTAAAGCATAAACTGTAAGGATCACTCTTTAAGAATTTATTACTTGAGTGCTTGCTTCAGCAGCACACATGCTAAAATTGGAAAGAATGTATTCCTTGAAACTTTGGGGTTATATCCATGCCTATTATGATCTCAATAAATATTTTTTGAGTGAATATGCTTTACTATTTTTCTTTATTTTCAGATCATTTCTCCTAAAAATTAAGCAAGCTTAAGACTTATTGTTTATTTCAGTGCCTTGTACAAAATAGGCATTTGATAGATATTTGCTGAATGAATGACTCCATGTCTCACTAGTGTCATTGTAATCCTAATGGTTACAGATGGGGAGTAGGAGTGTGCACTTTGAGATTCTATTCCTAGTTTTTCTCTGATTGCGTTCAACAGACATGAATATTCAGTAGCTGTTTATTTTGGGGCCTAAATATCAAAGATTCATTTAGTAAATATGCTGGTATGGAAAGTACTGGACAAGACACTACAGATTAAAATAAAGGCTACATTGTCTTACAGGCTCCTAAAATAAACCTACAAAATGGAATGTGTTCCTGTCTTCCATGATGTACTGCTAAACATGCATTTGCATATACAGATGCTAGATTCTTCCAACAGATCAGTTAATTGCTAATACAAAGCAGTCACTGAGGACATACTTACTTCTCTTTGCAAAGGCCCATATAGTTGTGTGGGCCACAAATGAATGCATAATGCTGCATTTGTGGGAACTCTTACAGAGACTAGAAAAGGTTATTTCTTAGTTAAAATAGATTAGGGAGCTATTGCTACCAGTACTAAAGACCTCTCCTTTCTGAAACAGGAAATATTGCTCGTTTTCCATGAAAATATGCTGCTGGTCACAGAAGAGTATTTATATGTCTCAAATCTAGCATATTGGAGATGTCAGCAATCATTTATCTATCTTTAAGTATAAGAGTGGTTGATGTCAAGAAAAAGGTCATTGCTGTTCTCTGAGGTTAGTCTTTCCTGGTTATAACGCTGGACATCTTCTACTTTTCTCCAGAGACTTAAAGTCCTTCGACCATAGCAAATTGGCCCTGGAAGCAGGACTTGTACATAGACTTAGCAATGCAGAGCCTGACAGAACTTATATGTCTATATTTTTGGAATCTAAATAAAACATTTCCAAAATGTAAATATTTGTAAATGTAAGCATCTGCTCTATCATTATTTCTTCATGGATGGGATTAGGTCCAGAAAAGTGAAGTGATTTGTCCAAAGTCACAGAGAAAGCTATTAACAGAGTAGTTAATAATCCCAGAATTCCTGCTTTCTCATTGTATTCTCTTCCCATTGAATGACTTGCAGATGTAGGCCTACCTGTCAGGCATACTCATTCTCAAATACTTATGTTTGGAAAAAAATCATCCAAGGAGTAAATTAAGATGCAGATGTTTGGGGGCCATGCCTAAGACTACAATATAAAAGTCAGGAAAAATTCTAGGAACTATACTTTAGCATATATCCTAGAAGAATCTGATGAAGAAGACATTATATCACATCACGTTTTCAGACACTCTAGTGTACACTTTTCTCACTGAGGAAGCACACATATTAGCATCAGCACTGTGGAGCCAAAAGACCTATGTATGTGTACAGCCTTGATTTCTTCAACCGTGTTGGAGAGAGTTCAATATTCAGTCTGAGACACCCTCGTTATCTTACATGTAAAATGAAAATTCACTGGACTATTGTGAGAATTATGCAAAATTGTGTATATGTGTGTGTATATGTATGTTTGAGTAGTGCAATGTTCTACTATACACTAATTAATAAATATTAGCTTTTGTTATTGATAAAGTACTTGTCACAGACCTTATATTTTTAAATACTTCAACAGTGACACTTTGAGAGTGATTTGTCCTGTGTGTGCATCTAATATTCTACATATATGAATAAAAGTATATTTTTTCAATGGCTGTAACCCAATTTCTTTATTGATTTACCTCCATTCTTACCAAACCTATAACAAAAAGTGTTTACTTGAGAGATCAGGTATGATATCCTTGAAATTGTTCATCTAGTCTTTAAAAATACTTCTTTTTCCTTCCAGTGGGGTTTAAAATGACAAATTTCAGTCAGAAAAACTCTTGACAACTCATATTTCTGATTGAAAAGAAATATAAGTAATTTAGGCATTTTTACTTATTTATTCCCATCTGGGCTAGAGGTCTTTTGGTCAAGATAGCTTGTCAAATTCAGCTAAAATATACTTGACTCAGGTTGTAGTTTATAAACTTAGATGATACTAAAAAAAGATCTACTAGAGATAAAATAAATAAGGGCTTCGAATCATCCAAAATAGTGACTCAAGTGCCACTTTATCATCAATTGTCTAAAATAACTTGATTGCAAAGATTCTGAGAATAGATGGTGGAAATAAACTCAGGTGTGAAGTGACAGCTATGCCAAGAAAGAGGAGATGGATGTCAGGGAATTCTGAATGATTTTGAGGCCATCTGAACACTTTAGATAGCACAAATCACACACCTCGATTCTTTTTAAGTTGTTGTCATTAAAAAGCATTGAGAGTGGCAATCAGTGAGCTCAGCTACAGTGATGTATTTGATTACTGAAAATGGACCTGAACATCACACTCTAGCAGATCACGGTACCGGCAAGGATGCCAGTGTTAGGAGTGATACCAGTATCAGAAGCTTCCATCTCCTAAAACTCTAGATGGGGACAATTCACAGGATGAAAATGACATCTCGGTGTTAAGGAAGACCAGGATTTGAATCCAGTGTGGCACTTGCTAGTAGTGCAAACTTAAGCAAATTGTGCAGTGTTTAAGTTCCAGGGCTTTTTTCATCTGTATAATGAGAACAAATTGCTAACTTTATTTATTTTTTTATTTTAAATAAAAGGAAAGTAAGAAACCAAAACAAAACAATTTCACAACCAGCCAATAAGAGAGTAACAATCACTAGCACATTTCATATTATTATATTCCCAGAAATTATTTAGGATAAAAAATAAAGACAAGAAACATTATCCAACAAATTATTAGCACAAAACTTTTGCCTCAATGAATCAAGAGAAACCAGGTATGTGACTACCTTTTTTGTTATGATTGCTCTACTGTTTTCAAATAAACATTTCGCATTAAAGATGAAATCTGAAGATGACTCTGAGAAAACTACTTTTCATTCAAAATTCTTTTTCTTTAACTGTCTTAACTAATTTTTTATATACATAGATATTGTTTCAGTTCATCACACCAGTGCAACAATGTGATAGTTACATATGTGTGACTTACTTAGTTCACTGAGAAGTATATTTTCAATACTTATCCATTTAAGAGTGAAAATGTCTGGTTTATCATTCTTTATAGCTGAGTAGTATTCCATTATGTAGAAATACCACATCATTTTTTTCCATTCCTCAGTTGAGGGGCATTTAAGTTGTTTCCAAGATGTAGCTATTATGAACTGGGCAGCTATGAACATAGGTGCACATATATTGCTGTGGTAGGATGTTTTTAATTCTTTCGGGAAGATACTGAGAAGGGGAATAGCTGGGTCAAATGGGACCTCCAATTCTAGCTTTTTGAGGAATCTCCACACTGACTTCCACAGTGGTTGCACCAGCCTGCGTTCCCACCAACAGTGGAGAAGGGTTCCTTTTTGCCCACAGCCCCTCCAGCATTTGTTATTGGTTGACATCTTAATACTAGCCATTTTTTCTGGGGTGAGGTGGAATCTCAGTGTTACTTTCATTTGCGTCTCTCAAATGGCCAGTGCTGTGGAACATTTTTTTACTTCTTTATTTGCTGTTTGTACTTCTTCATCTGAGAATTGTGTGTTCATCTCAGATGCCCATTTTTGGATTGGGTCTTTAAATCTTGGAGCACTGATTTTTTTAAGTTCTTTATAGGTTTTCAATATTAATCCTTTATCTGAGGGACAGCTGGCAAACATTTTCTCCCACATTGTGGGTAGTCTGTTTACACTGTTGGTGGTTTCTTTTGCTGTGCAAAAGCTTTTCAGTAGGATGAGATCCCATTTGTTGATTCTTTGCAATAATTCCTGTGCAGTCTGGCTTTTATTCATAAAGTCTTTGTCTATACCAATGTCTTCAAGAGTTTTATCTACTCTATCTTCCAGCACATTTAATGTTTCTGTTTTAATGTTGAGATCTTTCATACATTTAGATTTAACGTAGTACACAGTGAAAGATATGGATCTTATCTTAATCTTTGGCATGTGGAAAGCCAGTTTTTTCAACACCATTTATTAAAAGGGCTATCTTTCTTCCAGTGAATGTTTGGCACCTTTGTCGAAGATAAGATAGCTTAGTGTGTCTAGAGTTGATTCTGGATCTTCTAATCTATTCCATTGATCCTTGGGTCTGTTTTTTTGCCAGGACCACACTGCTTTTATCATAGTAGCTTTATAGTATAATTTCAGGTCAGGAATTGTGATGCCTCCTGTCCTGTCTTTGTTGCCCAGGATCGCCTTTGCTATTCTAGATCTCTTCTGGTTCCAGATGAATTTTAGGATTGTTTTCTCTAATTCTGTAAGATATGTTATTGGTATTTTGATTGGGATTGCATTGACTCTGTATAACAGTTTTAGAAGCATGGCCATTTTGACTATATTGATTCTTCCTACCCTAGAGCATGGTATATCTTTCCGTCTTCTAATATCCTCTTCAATCTCCTTTTTCAGAGTACCATAGTTTTCAGTATAGAGGTCTTTGACATTTTTCATTAGATTGATAATATTTCATTTTTTAGATGCTATTGTAAAAGGTATTGTTTCCCTAATTTCTCTCTCAGTGAGATTGCTATCCGTGTACAAAAATGGTATTGATTTTTGAGTACTGACTTTGTAACCAGCTATGTTGCTAAATCTGCTTATTAAATCTAGAAGTCTCTTGGTGGAATTTTTGGGATCTTCTAGGTAGAGTATCATATCATCTGCAAATAATGCTAGCTAAACTTCTTCCTTTCCTATCTTTATTCCTTTTATTTCTTTCTCTTGTCTAATTGCTCTAGCTAGTTTCCAGAACTATGTTGAATAAGAGTGGAGAGAATGGGCATTCTTGTCTTGTTCCTGATTTCACAGTGAACACTTTCAGTTTTTGTCCATTTAGTATGATGTTAGCTATTGGTTTGTCATAGATAGCTTTTATCAGATTGAGATAAAGACCCTCTTCCAATTTTATGTAGAGTTTTTATCATGAATGGGTGCTGGACATTGTCAAAAGCTTTTTCTGCATCTATTGAAGTAATCATATGACTTTTATCCTTGGCTCTGTTAATATGATCTATTACATTTATGGATTTATGTATGTTGAACCATCCCTGCATCCCTGGGATAAATCCCACTTGATTATGGTGTACAATCTTTTCGATGATTTGCTGCAGTCTATTTGCCGGTATCTCATTAAGAATTTTTGCATCACTGTTCATTAGAGAAATTGGCCTGTAATTCTCTTAGTTGGATTCTTCTCTGGTTTTGGAATTAGAGTAATGCTTGCTTCCAAAAATGAATTTGGGAGTATTTCTTCCCTTTCAATTTCATTACAGAGTTTGAGAAGTAGTGGAGTTAGATCTTCACAAAATTTCTTGTAGAATTCAGCAGTGAATCCATCGGGGCCTGGGCTCTTCTTTGTTGATAATTTTTTAATTACATCTTTAATTTCATTTATTGATATTGGGTTGTTTACAATTTTTATATCATTTTGATTCAGCTTTGGTAATTTATATATGTCTAAGAATCTGTCCATTTCTTCTATATTTTGCAACTTATTAGCATATAAGTTTTCAAAGTAGGTATAGATCATTTTCTGGATTTCTACAGGGTCTGTTGTGATTTCACCCTTTTCATTCCTAATTGCATGGATTTGAGTCTTTCCTTTCCTTTTTTGATAAGGCTGGCTAAGGGTTTATCAATTTTATTTAATCTTTCAAAGAATCAGCTCTTCGATTCATTAATTCTTTGTATTTTTTTAGTCCCCAGTGTGTTAATTTCTGCTCCGATCCTTATAATTTCCTCCCTTGTACAAACTTTTGGTTTAGTCCACTCTTCTTTTTTTAGAAGTTTGAGGTTCAACATTAAGTTGTTTATATGAGCTTGTTCTGTTTCCTGATATAGGTATTTACTGCTATAAATTTTCCTCTTAAGACTGCTTTCATTGTGTCCCACAAGCTCTGGTATGTTGTGTTTTCATTGTTGTTCAACTGTAAAAACTGTCTAATTTCTTCTTTAATTTCATCTGTGACCCATTGATTGTTCGTTAGTGTGCTATTTAATTGCCATGTTTTAATGAAGTTCTTGTGGTTTCCTTTGGCATGGATTTCCAATTTCATTGCACTGTGGTCTGATAGTATGCGTGGGATAATTTCAATTCCTATATTTACTTAAGCATGTTCTATGAACCAGTATATGGTCTATTTTGAAGAATGTCCCATGTGCAGCTGAAAAGAATGCATATTCTGATGTTGTAGGGTGAAAGACTCTATAGACATCTACTAAGTCCATTTGCTCAAAAGTTTGATTTAATTCTAATATTTCATTGTTGATTTTTTGTCTAGTTGATCTGTCTTTTTGTGACAGCAGGGTACTGAGGTCTCCCAATAAAATTGTATTAAGGTTTATTTGATTTTTCATGTCCATTAATAATTGTTTTATAAAACTGGGTGCACTAGTATTAGTTGCATATATATTTATGATTGTTATCTCTTTCTCTTGGATTGTTCTCTTTACCAAGATATAGTGACCTTCTTTGTCTCTCTTAATCAATCTTAGCTTAAAATTAACTTTATCTGCAAAGAGAATAGCTACCCCTGCTTTTTTCTGAACTCCTGGTGCATGGAGTATTGTTTTCCATTCTATGACTTTCAGTCTATGGGTATCTTTTTTAATTAAATGTGTTTCTTATATACAGCATATTGTTGGATCTTGCTTCTTGATCCATTCTGCCAGTCTATGTCTTTTGACTGGTGAATTGAGACCATTAACATTGATGGTTAAAACTAATACATGGTTGACTTATCCTTATCATATTGTTTTCCTATTATTGAACCTCCCCCTTTTTTTCTTCCTTTTACCCTTTCCTCTAATTGTTTGCATTTCCTGGTGGATTCCTTCTACTGGGGTTCATGGAGCTGTAATACTTATCATCCCTTTCTAAAATGTCCTTCAGAACATTTTGGAGTGCTGGTTTAGTGGTCGTGAATTTCCTCACATGTTCCTTATCATGGAAGTATTTTGTTTCTTCCTCTGTTTTGAAAGATAGTTTTGCGGGATACATCAGTCTGGGTTGAAATTTGTTTTCTTTTAGAACTTGGAGTACTTCACTCCAAGCTCTCCTTGACTTGAGAGTTTGTACTGAGAAATCTGCTGTGATTCTGATGAGCTTTCCTTTATAGGTGATTTGTTTCTTTTTCCTAACAACTTTTAAAATTTTATTCTCATGTTGAATTTCTGGAATCTTGCCTATGATATGCCTGGAAGTAGATTTTTTTTTTTATCATTGCTAATTGGAGTTCTATATGCCTCACTTACTTGTATGTCAAATTCTTTTTCTGACATGATGTCTGTAAGGATGTTTTTAATGTCATTTGTAGTATCTCTTGCTTGTTCGCTGACTCCAATTAATCTTAAGTTATTTTTCTTTATCTCATCAAGAAACTGCTGGATTGATTTCTCATGTTCCCTTGCTAGTTTTGTGAAATCTTTCTTTTCCTGGTCCCTAACTGCAAGCCTATCTTTAATATCTGAGATCCTGTCCTCACATTGGCCTAATCTGCTTTGAATACTTTCAATGGAGTTTTTATTCTCCTGAATATCTGCTTCAATCTGCTTTATGGAATCCATTTGCTTCCTATGTTGTATTTCCATAATTTGCTTAACCTCATTTATTTTTTGTCTGTGTCTGCTCTAACATCACTAAGCATGGTGTGTATTTTGGTAATCTCTGTGGTTATTTGAGATATCATTTCTGATTTCATTTTTTCCAAAGCCTCATCCAATTGCTTTGTTAGCACTTCAGAGAAACCTGGTAGGGGGCTTTCAGATTTTCCAGTCTCATTGCCCCCTGTGTTTGCTTTTGGTGAACTGGGTGTCTGAGGTTGTGTCCTATGTAAGAGTTTTCTCATTTCTTTTCTTTTTTAGTTTACTTCCTAGAGTGATAGCTGTTAGTTGCCTGCAGTGGGCTACTTTAATAGTGGTAGTAAGGACTTCCAGGTGATGAGCACTTCTCAGAGATGTCTTCCAGGTGTATCTAGTCCCTGGGCCCTGAGTCTATTGGAAAATTCCACCTCCCCAGTGTGTCAGAGACGAGAAACCACTGCTCACATAGCCCAGTCCCTGGTTCCTTGGCACCATGCCACAGCTCTCTCTGTAACCCCCCAGTCAATTTCAGTCCTAGACAATCAGGGCCAACAGCTATCCAGATCAATAGAGTTAATTCTGGCTGCAGTGGCACCCACAGCACCAAACACAGTCAACAAAACAGTAAACTGAGCCTACCCCTGATTTTCAATCCCCAACCATATAAACTGAATTTGTAACCATACAACAGAATGCAAAACAATCATATACAATACATAGGTTCACCGAATGTCAATTGTGTCCTCAAGGGTCAGGACCCAAAATGAATATCAGAGAAAGCAGAAAAGTGTGAAAAGAGAAAGAGACTGTAAGTAGGTGGGAGGACAAAGATGGGTCCCACCAACGTAGGGAAACCGCTGCAGAAGACTGAGGGAAAAGAAAGGCAAAAGAGACAAAAAGGAGAACAGAACAAGACCACATCCAGAAGGAGGGCAGAAACCACACTCACACTCAAAAAAAA